>JAWPHD010015934.1:15000-52562 GCA_037043455.1 Cyrtodaria siliqua
AACGAATGCACATTCCCAAAATACCACCGCCTCGGTATGTCGCAGCCTTGATGTGCCTCAGCGTAGCTAAAATCGTTAAAGAAGTCGTCATAAAAATGATACTAGTGTGCATTTCAGGGTGCCTAGACGTCGAATATGAATCGAGATTATTTTGTGTTGCTTTCTATATGTTTTCATATCTGATATGTTGAATAGAATGAAAACGGACGCTCCTGATTCTGTTTACAATCTTCGCGTATCCATCCTCTAAGATTCGCAAAGCCAACAATTCATTTTGACCCCCACTGTTTGCATGTAATTTTATTTCTCTAGGGTTGGTTGACTTAAAAAATCAGTTGACCAATAGTGGTGTAAATAATAAATATAAACGCAGTATACTATTTACCTACCTTTTATTTGCTGGATATAATGTTTTTCATTCCAAAATAAAAGATAAGAATGATCGCTTGCTGGAGGTACTAAACATTGAACAACAACATCACCCTGCATAACCTACGTTTTACTTGGTACATCCGAACCCTAGAAACAGACATGCGCAGACGACAATTTCTAAAAAGAGTGCCGCCATGTTGTTTAAGTTTTTACAATGTAAACACGGGGGTCAAAATTAAGTGTAGGTTTTGTGAAGCATAACGGATGGCTATGTCAAGATTGTAAAGAGATCCATGAGCGTCTATTTTCATTCTATCTAACCATATCAAGTATGAAAACATATAGCAAGTAATATAAAAAATTCTCGGTTCATATTGACGTCCAGACAACCTGATATGCACAGTGGTATGCCCAGTTCTTGACGTTCGTCATATAACTATGACTGATCATCGTGGTGCCAGAATAATGTGACTGGATAAGGTATCATGTCTATGGTGTGGTATTTCAAAATGACAACACTATAAAGTTCAGCATTGAATTCACTGCTTGAAATAGACCCACACGCACGCAACACGCACCCACACATACACACGCACGACACCGATTAAAAAAATAGCGCGATATCTCGAAAATAGTAATTCGAATATTGTAAAATTACTGCATCATCTCGACTTTATCTTATCGACTTACAATAACGATTCCCAATTAAACAGAGGAAGCAATGCATGATCAAATGATATTTACGTGGCACAAATAAGCTTCCGTTCTTCCGTAAAAAACCTAACTCGTATCGAATAATACATTGATTAAATCTTTATTATGAATATACTTAATGTTAAATAATGTGTATTTTGTGTTGAAATAATAAACGTGTAACTGAAAAATGGAAAACATCAGTATTGAGAGCCTTAATGAGAAGGCCAAAATGGTAAAAATAATTTACTTTATATTGACTGTTGATTTACGAATTTGATATACATATTATGTATTTTGCATTTTGCTCCACATAATTCGTCTTCAGAGTCAGTATTGTGCTAGTATAAATTAAAATCATTTAAATATACAAATGGAAATCATAACAGGTGGCGCCGTATTTTAATGGTTATAACTTCGGGGATCATACGGTCTACCCCAGCCAGGACATATTGGCATATATTGACAATGGACACAATTTTATTTATCAAAATGTTGTTTGTAATCTAATGCTTATCAATTAATTCTCTCCTCTGACCTAAAGCATATGCAGACAGAACAAAAACAACATATGAATAAGACACAGAATACATATTCATTACTGCCTTATACGGGCATTTTGCTACAAATTACCGAGATGTAGAATCTTTCAATAGGTGAATACAAAGTGTGTTACTCGGACTTAATCAATAGTCACTATACGAAAAAAGAAAAACAGCCAAATACTGTTTTGAAACAGAAGATGAATAACTGCACACGAAAGTTAAAGTATTAATATTATCATCACCAGAAATGCTCTGTATACAGTTAAGCGTCAATGACGAACACCGAGTATATCACCTACCCGAATGTGAAGTAGTGTCAATGTATTGGTCATTGGCTGATCAAATTCATGTAATGATGTTATGCTTAAAAAAACATAGGGCTTTGATTTGGTTCGATATATAATAAAATAATAGTTATATCTCTATTTTTCCCATTTTTTCTCATATTAATTCATAAATTAATGAACCTGTACTAATCTTGTTATTGTGTTCAAATTATATTTGTAAAATGTATGTTTATATGATGAAAAAATATGTAATAGTGTAAGTCAATAACATTTCTTCTTCTTCTTCTACACTCAACAAAATTCCTAATCGGTCAGTTTATATTGTATTACTATTTTTATAATAATGCATGTATTCACACGAAATTTCACATATCGATATTTGAATAGGTACTGCACTGATTTTATTTCTGGCCGGCTCGCGGTCAAATTAACTGTGTTAGGCGTGTTGACCAATATAGCACATTTTGCACGTGCAGGGCATGGACACCAATATGCACGTGTTCATGTACACTTTTGTCATTGCTGATGATTTTTACCTACTTGAAAAACACATACCATGGCGAGAATGACACAACAGGAACGCGGCCGAGCTGTCGGAATGTTACAGGCCGGAAAACCTTTACGAAAAGTGAGTTTTATTTTTTGAAATTTCCAAAGGATATTGATATATTTTTTTGTAGCTATTATTTTGGTGGCTATTTCCGTTTTTAACTTTATTTCAGGTGGCAAGAACCTTCAATCTGCGGCTATCCACCATCCAAGCTCTTTGGTCGAAATTTAACCAAACCGGAAGTGTGGCTGATCGACCCCGACGGTTCAAACAGAGGGTGACAACACAACGGCAGGACAGTTACATGATCGTATCACATTTCCGTTATCGTTTTCTACCAGCTACAACGACATCTAGGCATACGAGGGAGACTCATTGACGTCATGTATCAACTCAAACCGTACGAAACCGGTTACGTGACGTCGGAATTCGATGCCGTCGACCTCGGAAAGGTCATATCTTAACGACAAGACACCGCCAAGCTCGCTTAGCTTGGGCTAGGCGACATTTACGGTTCACCAGGGCCGACTGGGCGAATGTTCTTTTCGTCGACGAGACAAGGATAACATTGCGTTGTGCCGACGGCCGCAAACTCATTTATCGCCGACGTGGTGAGAGAAACAGCGCCAGCGCCGCTACTAAGTGTGACCTTGATCTTGGATTCACGGACATGAAAATTGTGTGCGACACATCGTCTTGGGGTGGTGAAATCTATGAATGTCGGTTATTGTCCGGACACGAATCAGACCTTTGACCTCTAAGTGTGACCTTGATCTTGGAGCGACGGACGTGGAAATTTTACGCGACAATGTGTTGTGTCAAGTTATTTGAAAATCACTCCATGAATAGCAGAGTTATTGTGCGATTACTATATGCCGCCCTTCGGGGGCATACAAATAACTTTAGTCAAATGTGCCTATGAAGTAGTATGGGTGTTATGGTTTCGAAATAATCGTCCAGAATGTTATCCATATAAGGTGATGGTGACCTTTATCTTCTATTGATCCCCTCGTCTGTCGGATGGGGACGTAAACCGGGCGGTCCCGTGTTTCGGTCTATCCTCCGAGCACGTTAAAGAACCATAGGAATCTATTCGATAATAAGAGTAGGGCAGGTACCCGGATTCCTATGTATCCTTCCCATCTCTCTGGGGCGGCTCTAAATAACCTATACTGTGTTGATGAGCCGTTAAACAACATTCAATTCAATTCAATTCTATTGATCCCAAAAGCAAAATCTTGAAGCCCCCTGCATAAGACCTGTAGTTATTTATAGAAATATAAACAAAATATAGATATTTCTCTTAGAAATTAATAGTTACCTTAATATACAAATCAGTACAACACGTTGCTGAGCATTATCTATATCATTACAATGATGTGTAAAATAACTGCTGCTGTATCAAACACATGTAAAGTCATTCTACCGCCAACAAAAGGCAAATTTAACAACAAATGGAAAACCGTGGTGATTGCATTATTTGTGGCAGTCCGATGTGCCCCAAGAACAAGTTTACGGAACTTGAGTCGTATATCTTCCATGTTATTATTAATAGTAGTAATAAGACTAATATAATATATTGGGTTTTACGTCACACAAACACATGAAAGGTTATATGACGGCTAACATGAATGAAGATGCCAGGTTCATCCTCCAGTTACATCAAGATAACATTCGGAGAATGGGTCTAGAACCTTCTTACCGGCAGAACTGCAGAGTTGCTGTAAATTCTTTAGTAGACACTCCATTTCTGATGGGAGCCACGTTTCCACGTTTAGTAATTAGACTAGTAAAGTGAATAATTCACCGCAATATATTCCAAATGGGCTTGATGCAGAGTTCTTACAAATTCCAAAAAAATGTGAATATTTATAAGATCACTATATAAAGCTCTTTTATTACATTTCTATGGGTGAACGATTGGGATTTCTCAGTGAAAGAATATTCATAATCACTAAATATTAATAATTAACTCCAAACGCAAAAATAACTAATTGTGGCGTTGAGTCGTGACGTCAATAAAGTGTGTGGTGACGTCGACGTCGTCCGCCAATAACGTTCAATAAAGCGAATAATTTTATTTAAAATCATACATAAACTGATTTAAAATGTAATAAATAGATTATTTTATTGCTTGATCGATTATAAGGAAATCCTTCACTCGATGGTAGACATGTTTTGTTCTTTAACAAACTCGCCTACGCTCGTTCGTGAAAAGAACCACACGCCTAATATCTCGTGAACGATTTCACTATCATCGATCCCAGCAGTTAAATAATCTAGTGCAGGAAAGGGTTTTTAATGCTGTATTAGTTAAATACTTTGCCGTAGCAGGTTTCATTATAATTCTTAAATAATTATATTCATTAACAATTTCTACAGAAACTTTATCATATAGGAACTGAAATGCCTAAATGCACTAATAGACAATAAAACAACTTTGTTAGACGGACATATCTGGCAGATCTTTGGCTCATCAGCATATAATAAACATGAGATACACATCATGGAGTCATCATGATCACATGCGTCATCAAAAATGCAAAATTAATTGTTAATAAATAGAGAGAAAAGAGTTGGACTAAAGATGATACCAGTGCTTTTATCAAACTGTTAAAGATGTTAAAAGGGCATTCAGTCTTCAAATCAGCATCATCACCAGCTTACAAATACTCCTCCTCATCATCATCATCATCATCACCATCCTCATCATCATCACCATCACCACCACCACCGCCACCAAGACTTGTATATATATCATCTTCATAATCTTCCTCCACAGTATGATCATCATCACCCACATATTCCTTTTCATACATTTCAATTAGTGGCAACACTTGGTCCATTATACTATTCCGAACCCAGTAGTAGAAAATGTAGTAGGTACCTCTACTTGTCCTATAACTGGCTCAAATTTGCATTGGTATCGACCTTTTTGCTAAAAGGTTGTCTGAAATGTGTCATTTTATATTAATATTGATATATTAAGAATAGTTTAAATTTCACTACCTTTCATATTTTTTATCAAATCTAGCATGAAGGTCCTTTCTGACAAATCATTTCGAATTTTCGCCAAAATATTTTTTCGTTGTTTCTCTTTCTCTGATTTAAAGGTGTCTCTATATATTTGTTGATTAACATACCAATGTATGGACAACTTTTTCTTGACCCTGTGGCGGGGCCAAATTTGACCCAGGGTCACCATTTAAATAACTTGGTAGAGGACCATAATCTTATGGTAAATGCAAAATATTGAACCTTTGACTCATGTAGTTTTAGAAAAGCAGATTTTTGTTTTAGTTTTACCCTATATAAGTCTATGTAACCCCTGTGGCAGGTCCAAATTTGATCCCAGGATCACAAAGTGCAAGAACTTGGTAGAAGACAATAAGTTTATGGTAAAAAGGCAAAATATTAAACCCCTGGCTCTTGTAGTTTCAGAGAAGAAGATTTTTTAAGTTTTAAGCTTTTCCCTATATAAGTCTATACAAAACATTCAACATTTCTATATTCAAACTTTGGAACGTCGGGGTTCAGCCATTTTTAATTCCTCGTGAGCTGGTTGTCGAACTTGTCCAAGCTTTCATTAATATTAACAATTTGACCAAGCTTGGTAAAGATTAAATACAAAATAAAGGACCTAGAGTGTTCACAAGGCTTAATATGGCAAAACAAGGGCGACTTAATTCTGGTGTTACTGATCCTATCTGGCTGGTTTTCGAACTTGTTCGAGCTTTCATGATATAAAGGTACTGGCAAAGTTTGGTAAAGATCAAATAAAAAAATGAAGGTGCTAGTGTTCACAAGGCTGAATATGGCATTTTCCCATTTTCCCATAATTTAATGGGCCATAACACTGGTGTTATTGGTCCGCTAATGCTGGCTTTAAAACTTGTCCGAGGTTCATTAATATCAATAATATGAACAAGTTTCGTAAAGATTAAATACAGGGAAAGTAGCATTCAAGGAGGACAGTCAACCATAAAACACAGAAACAAACACGCAAACAGACAAACAAGAAGGCAAAAGTAATATTAAATGCAAACGACATCACAAACACAAAAGGGCTGACAATAGGGCTACCGCCTTGGAACGGTCAGTGGCAAAGTAGGCCACTGGGGGTTTAAACCGGTTCTAGAGTGCACCAAACCTCATACTTACGCTACTGTCATCCCATTAAAACAGGACAGTGTAAATAAAGAAATCCCCGCCATGATCTAATCTCTAACCAACAAGGCAGCATCAGTAGGCAATATAAGTAAAACACAAATATGCTCGTGTAAATATAATACAAAAAACAATAGCCTAGAAAGCCACAATGAAGGTACTCAATGACTTGGCAGAAGCCAGAGCAACAAGAGAATAAACCATTAAGGGCACGACAAGAAAGATCATAGACAACATCAAACGCCACCGTCCCAATGGGCTTTAGGTAGGCGTCATCATAGGGTCCACAGCCTGTCCGGTCATCGTACAATTAAAGAGGAAAGCATAGTGGCGAACATTAAAAGGGTCCACCACCAAGCATGCAGTACGTTGCAAAATGATAGGGTCGTAACCTCTTTTGATACTTTTTTTAACAATTTTAACAAAGATAGTATGAAAGTGATCATGACCAAGAATCTTAAGAAGTTTATAAATCACATCACCATAGAAGTCATGTTGTGATAGTCCTTGTCGCAGAAGAGTCCTTAAAATATTTTTATATTTGGAAAGAAGATCTGGGTTACGATAATAACATTTTGCAAAGGTTTTACGAAGTGTATGGTAACGGTAACCCTGATTGAGTAGATTTTTAGTTATATAAAGATTACGAATATTAAAGTCCTCAACTCGAGTACAAGCTCTGGAAAAACCGAATAAGTTGAGACACATACACCCCATAAGAAATTGCTCGGGGAACATCCTCATCCAAGTGGGGATAATTAACAATGTCAAAATTAAAACCATCTCTCTTGTCATAGATTTTGCTAATTATTTCACCATTTTCAATCGAGAGATCTAAATCAAGATAAGAAGCGTTATTATCAGATATATTATCTTTGTTATGCTGAAATTCTGTAGGATAAATATTATTAACCATTGTTGGAAAGAAAGGGTTGTCAATGTTCAATATGTCATCCAGATACCGAGAGGTGTCATTAAAGGATTCAATAACATCTGCCTGGGTATCTGGTGAAAGACTCAACATGAAATCTCTTTCGTAGCAAAATAAAAACAAATCTGCGACAAGTGGTGCACAGTTCGTACCGATAGGGATACCAACAATAAACGGTGGTTCCATACCTGACGAAAATATTATCTAATTGGAAGATGAGTGCTTCACAAACTTCATAGCAAGTCCACATAGTATAATTGTCTAAACTGCCGTTAGTAAAAAAACGCTTTTATATTATTACATGCCACAAATGTAGTATTTTCTCTAGCGAATGTTTTTTGAATAAGAGAAATTATCTTGTCTTTAATAAGGTGATGTGGTAAAGTTGTATATAGTGTAGAGAAGTCATAAGTGCTTATTGATGAAACTTGACCTTTAATGAACATTTTATCAATAACGTCTCCTGAAATGAAGGTGCTAAAGTGTTCACAAGGCTTAATTAGGCATTTTTAAGCAAAACAAGGGCCATAACTCTGGTGTTACTAATCTGGTCTGGCTGGTTTTCAAACACATTATTTAGTTGTTTTCAAGCCCCCTTTAGAAAAGCGAGGTTCCAATTAAATCTATATAAACCTACTATTATTCAAACAGAACGGATTTATAGCATATCAAACAGCTCAAGGTCATACGGAACCTGTTCCTTGAGATATGGTATATGATACAGATAAACTCAGAATTATTTTCATACTCTTATACAGAAGAGATTTTTCTATAACTTGTTCGTTATCATGCACACCAACTTCACATTCTCGTTCAATGGACAAAGCAGAAAGGTTATTTGACTATATCTCAACTGTTCATGATTGTGGTCAGAGAATAAAGTATGCCAATTTGGAGCTAATCTGCACTTTACTTGAAGGGTGAAGGTCACATCCGCATTTCTTGTCAAGTTGTAATGTACTACACAAGATAAAACAAGGTCCCGGTGCATACAGTCCGTGATAAACTTGATTTAATGAATGCTGGTGCCACCATCGCCAGAAAAACAACACTTACGTTCTTTCTTTTTTCCTCAAACAAAGGAGATACAAACAATTATATTCTGATTATATTATGACTAAACATATTAATTAAGTATCTGGCATGTCTTAGTAGAAATAAATTTTACCATAATAAAAACGCATACTGTTTGCAATGAAACAACAGGAAAAAACTTAATTCTTAATCTGGGAAGTTGACTCTGCAACTTACTCTGCTGGATTATCTCCTTCTGTTTCACAGTTTTTCCTGAACATTTAATTCAGTGTTAAAATAACGGTTAACTGGTTCGGATGGTAAAATGCTTAAGTCAATGCTGAATAAAAGTAAATGGAGCATAACTTGATCGGACAGTGAATACGCACAGGTTTATAAATGATGTTAGTGTTTGCATTACACTTTGTTAAGTCCACAATCTTTGTTTTCCTATATATTTGTTCCAAAAACAAGGCCATGGCCACCTTCTTAAACTTAGTGGTATTATATTCGGATACTCTCCATTACTACCATTGGGCACAATTTTCAATAATACTGGTAATATTGGTAATATTCATGAGCGGACTTATTTTCCCATCAGCCATTGAAATCGCTTACCTAAATGCAAAACAAAGTTTGCAACAAAGCATGCTTACCATAATTTAGTCATGTTGTCTAATACATGTAAGAGACAGCATATAATGAATGTAATAATGACAGCATATAATGAATGTAATAATAACAGCATATAGAATAATGACAGCATATAATCAATGTAATAATGGCAGCATATAATGAATGTAATAATGACAGCATATAATGAATGTAATAATGACAGCATATAATGAATGTAAGCATGAAGCCGTTTCCCCCATTGATGTCAGTAAACATTTACGTCAGCAAATGCTCATACTGTCAAATAAATAATATTAGACCCACGAATTTGAACTTTGACCTTCACTGTGACCTTGGCCCAGGTAGCACAGCGCTGAAAGTTGTGCGCGACCCATCGTCTTGATATAAGAAACATTTGTGCAAAATACTACTTGAATACACCACGCCAAGCGGTTCAAGAGATATAGCCCGGACACGAATTTGACCTTTGACTTTCACTGTGACCTTGACTCTGATAGCACAGTGCTAAAAGTTGTGCGTGACCCATCGTCTTGATATAAGCAACATTTGTGCAAAATACTACTTGAATACACCAGGCCAAGCGGTTCAAAAGATATAGTCCGGACACGAAATGGATGGGACGGACGGACGGAAGGACGGATAGCGCGATTCCTATAGCCCCCACTTCATATTGGAGTGGGAGTATAATAAAATTTCTTTACGGAAAGTTATACAACAATTATGCTCCGACAGAAACCGGTGGCTTTCATTTTTGAAATCTTTCTTTGGTTTAAACAGTATTTATTTCGTAATGTTCACATATAAATTATGTACAAATCATAAATGGTAAGGATCTGAAAACAAACTTATTATAGCTTATATAAATGCATCTCCTTTCTCCTTTCTCAGATGAAACATTATGATATGGCTAAGTACAATGACAATCATACGGAGAAAAGGCATTACGCGCGATAAAATCCCAACACCGCACACTCATGAAACTTCATACGTACATTGTGCTTGGTGATAGGAATAGCTCTATTGTATTTGGTGTCAGTACGCCTAGGCCATAGCTACCGTGACCTCACAAAACTTCATAACAACAACACTCGTGAAACTTCCTAGGTACATTGCCCCTGGTGATAGGAGAAAAATTATTCTTTTTTGAGTCAGTAAGTCAATCAGTCCAAGGTCAATATGACGACATTATATATAATATATTCATTCCGAGATAGGCCCGAACAGATATAGTACTCATGTGAAAACAATGACTTCTATTAAATTTGTGGTTAGTAGATCAAAGAGTTATGTCGCCAGATCATGTAACCACATTCTGCGCTTTAATGTATTAGTCCCCTACTGGTGTAAACGGAGGAGCTTTAGGATTGCTCATTGTCCGTCCGTCAATCTGAAATTCGTGTCCGAGCTAAAACTTCTTTATCTGCTATTGGATTCTAATAATATTATATACATATGTCCACCACCAAGACACGATGTGTTGCGACTAAGAGCCAGTGCCAAACACCAAGGTTAGTTACGAATGTACGTTGAAGGTCATTGCTTAATACTTCGTGTCCGATCTTTGACTGCTTAATTTATTCTTGGATTCCAATATTATTATGCACAAATAATCACCATCATGTGACAATGTGTTGCGACAAAGATCCAGGTTCCCACCATCAAGGTCAAGGTCACACATATACTTTGAAGGTTAATGAGGGTTATTATTATTTCGTGTCAGGGCTATAACTTCTTTATGTGTCATTGGATTCGAATAATAGTATGCATAAATGTTCATGACCATAAGATGATTTGTCGCGACTAACGCCAGATACTTATCTTCTAGGTCAAGGTCACACACGTACTTTGAAGGTAATTGCTTAAAATTTCTTGTCGGGCTATAACTTCCTTTGACTTGACCTTGCCTGTTGTAATATTCAGAAGTATTAAAATGATGCAGGTATGGTATGACTATAAGAAATACTAGATATGACCGGGCCTGTTGTAATCTACTATATTATCAATAGCTTGGGTATGTTATGACCATAACAAAGACTATAAATGGCCGGACCTATTGTAATCTACTGCACTACAATGGCTTGGGTATGTTATGTCTATAAGAAATACTATAAATGGCTGGACCTATTGTAATATACTGCATTACAATGGCCTGGGTATGTTATGACCATAACAAATAATATAAATGACCGGGCCTGTTGTAATCTACTATATTACAATGGCCTGGGTATGTTATGACTATATTCTCAGATACTATACATTACCTGACTACTATACATTACCTGTTATGACCATAATAAATACTATAAATGGACGGACGTATTGTAATCTACTGCATTACAATGGCCTTGGTATGTTAAAACCATAATAAATACTATAAATGACCACCGGGCCTGTTGAAATCTACTATATTACAATAGCCTGGATATTTTATAACCATAATACATACTATAAATGACCATGCCTGTTGTTATCTACTATATTACAATAGCTTGGGTATGTTATGACCATAACAAAGACTATAAATGGCCGGACCTATTGTAATCTACTGCATTACAATGGCCTGGGTATGTTATGTCCATAACAAATACTATAAATGATGAGCCTGTTGTAATCTACTATATTACAATGGCCTGGGTATGTTATGACCATAACAAATACTATAAATGACAGTGTAAGTTGTAATCTACTACATTACAATGGCCTAGGTATGGTATGACCATAACAAAGACTATAGATTACCGTGTCTGTTGTAATCTACTATATTACAATCGCCTAGGTATGTTATGACTATATGCTCAGATACTATACATTACCTGGCTACTGTATGACAATGACCTAGTATGTTAGGATTATAGAAGATACTATACATTACCTGGCTACTGTATGACAATGACCTAGTATGTTAGGATTATAGCAGATACTATACATTACCTGGCTACTGTATGACAATGACCTAGTATGTTAGGATTATAGCAGATACTATACATTACCTGACTACTGTATGACAATGACCTAGTATGTTAGGATTATAGCAGATACTATACATTACCTGACTACTGTATGACAATGACCTAGTATGTTAGGATTATAGCAGATACTATACATTACCTGGCTACTGTATGACAATGACTTAGTATGTTAGGATTATAGCAGATACTATACATTACCTGGCTACTCTATGACAATGACCTAGTATGTTAGGATTATAGCAGATACTATACATTACCTGGCTACTGTATGACAATGACCAGTATGTTAGGATTATAGCAGATACTATACATTACCTGGCTACTGTATGCCAAAGACCTAGTATGTTAGGATTATAACAGATACTATACATTACCTGGCTACTGTATGACAATGACCTAGTATGTTAGGATTATAGCAGATACTATACATTACCTGGCTACTGTATGACAAAGACCTAGTATGTTAGGATTATAGCAGATACTATACATTACCTGGCTACTGTATGACAATGACATAGTATGTTAGGATTATAGCAGATACTATACATTACCTGGCTACTGTATGACAATGACCTAGTATGTTAGGATTATAGCAGATACTATACATTACCTGGCTACTGTATGACAATGACCTAGTATGTTAGGATTGTAGCAGATACTATACATTACCTGGCTACTGTATGACAGTGACCTAGTATGTTAGGGTTATAGAAGATACTATACATTACCTGGCTACTGTATGACAATGACCTAGTATGTTAGGATTATAGCAGATACTATACATTACCTGGCTACTGTATGACAATGACCTAGTATGTTAGGATTATAGCAGATACTATACATTACCTGGCTACTTTATGACAATGACCTAGTATGTTAGGATTATAGCAGATACTATACATTACCTGGCTACTGTATGACAATGACCTAGTATGTTAGGATTATAGCAGATACTATACATTACCTGGCTACTGTATGACAATGACCTAGTATGTTAGGATTATAGCAGATATTATACATTACCTGGCTACTGTATGCCAAAGACCTAGTATGTTAGGATTATAGCAGATACTATACATTACCTGGCTACTGTATGACAATGACCTAGTATGTTAGGATTATAGCAGATACTACACATTAACTGGCTACTGTATTACAATGACCTAGTATGTTAGGATTATAGCAGATACTATACAAGCCTACCTTAAATATGAAATGGCCTATTGTTGGTTGGTTGTATTACTCTAGTAGATGCTTTTCGTAACTTGGACTTTTGCACTCGGATGCGAACGGAGTGACGGATAAGGGATAAACAGACAGACTAACATATATATGCTACATATTTAGTTTAGTTTTATTTTGTTTTTTAAAATGTTTCCTCTTCTTGAATAGTTACGTTATGAATTCGCCTTTGTGTCCGTCGAAACGTCTACCTATTCAAGTCCAGCTTACGCTCGAACGAACAAGGTAACATACTGCACTATAAATAGATCCTGGTAAATCCAAGTTGCTAAATATAGCGGCCTAATTATAGTATCATATCCGGCGTGTTGCAGTTTAATCGGACCAAGGTAGACCCTACGCATAAACATGATTAAATTCGAAATTAGATCAGATATCTAATATGCCACGTTCTCATTAAGACGAATTCATTCAAGATGAATTTACAAATAAAGCACGACAGCACCCATGCTAAAATTTGCGTCTTACATTTTATACATCAGAAACAGTGGATGTGTCTTAAGCGTAGCCACTATAAATCTCCATAGTGCAAATACAAACGCATAGGAATCTAATTATGTATCTTAGTTTAGA
Organism: Cyrtodaria siliqua; assembly: GCA_037043455.1. Classification (NCBI taxonomy): domain Eukaryota; kingdom Metazoa; phylum Mollusca; class Bivalvia; order Adapedonta; family Hiatellidae; genus Cyrtodaria; species Cyrtodaria siliqua. The sequence continues at coordinate 28,980 of JAWPHD010015934.1, forward strand.
TTATAGAAATGTTTAAATATTCTTGAAGGACACTGTGCGATCCAGGCCTTGAATTCACCAACCATTCTTGAGAATATTCTTAGACTTAAGCCCAATTATTCAAATTTCAATCAAACATATTGCTATAAGGATAAACGTTCATAAGAAGCTGCTATGTATATAAATATGGAACAATAAATAGCAAGTTCATACGATTATTTATCTATGAAAGTCATCGGAATATATGTGAATGAAATTTTAGGACTTGAGCTCAAGTCTAAGAATAGTCTGTAGAATGATTGGTGAATTCAAGGCCTGGATGAAGAAAGGGTGTCTATAAAACTGCTATACTACGTTTGATATCCAGTGTTCATATATGCACAAAACTATGTATCAGTTATTGTTATTGAAATAGCCTGGTCTGAAAACCTCGACGATCGGCTAGTTTTGTAAAATAAATCATTAATACTATTTCAAATGATGAGTTTAGACCGTAAAACATTCTTGCGTTGCAATCTAAATGTACGTTTGACAAAGTAAATGTGCACACATGCTAGTAATATAAATCGCATATGCAATATTATGTATGATTTAACAAGACACACACCACAATTCGTCGAGACGTTCAGAACATCCTTTTTCACCCATAATAACTAAATCAATGATGAACAGAAGCATACCCAACATAGAACGTGGCGACGACATGTTGGCTGACCTGGAACGGTCAGTAGGCAATACGGCCTGATGGTTATTTTACATCGATTTAAAGGGCCACACGGCAATCTTTATTTTTTAAAAACTCATTAATATTAATTTTTAGAATAGTTCATAGCAATTGTTTTTACATATTATTTATTTTTAATAATATTGCACCAATAATATATTTTAAAAAATGTGTAGAATAATAACGGAAAGAGAATTCTTAATTATATGCAAGCAGTTTTAAAGTCAAAATGATACAGGATTAATAAATCGCTGTACTAATTGTAATGCCTGATATAAAAGTCAAGATTGCCATATGTCCCTTTAATGTGTACACAGCCTCGGCATTTTCATGTCTTCAGGATTCAAATTGACAAGAGTGTAAACAAAAGTACATATCATCAAAAGGAAATATCTAACAAAAATGTCAACATCCAGGGAAATGAACATTCTATACCCTATTTGTTGTAAAGATATAAAAACACAAAAGAAACACCTAATATAGGGTACGACAAAAAAAACTGAAGGATGAACGTTCAAGCTCCTATCTTTCTTTCATCGTTTCAGAATGTGCAATTATGGAACCCCACTTACTTGTCCAGTCATGGAACAAGAGAAAGGTGAAGCGTGGTGACTGACTGTAGAAGGGTCAATCACTAAACATGAAGTGCAAGGCAATGCTAAATGGGTCGTTTTTCTGACGAATTTCCTGATTAATTTAGTAAAGTTGCCAGGAAACTTGTCTGATCCCTTTAACTTTTGAATTTTATATATCAGATCCCCATACAATAAAAGACTGTGGTATTCCAAGTTGCATACATGTTTTGTATTGGTGTTGTACTCTACTAAATGGATCGTAGCCTTTTCTGACGAATTTCCTGATTAATTGTGAAAAGTTGTCGTTAAGCGTGTCTGACCCTTTTAACTTCCGGATTTTATATATCCAATCCCCATAAAAGAATAGTCTTGTATATTCCCAGTTGCATACATGTTTTTTATGTAATAGGTGTTCTTATTCTCCAGTAGGTTTTCGTTGCGGCTATAGAGTTTTGGGAAAGAGCTACGTAGTGTGTAATACACCTTACCTGTAATAACTTGATGTCGATCAATGAAGTCCTCAACAAATGCTGTATCACGAGGTAAATCTCCATTTAAATGAAGATAGTTATATTGAACGATAACGTCATGTGTCTCTTATCATATATTTTAGAATGTATGTAGTCGTTTGAAATCCAGAGATGAAGATCGAGAAATGCCCTGTGGTATTCAAACAGTTGGTTTTATTCAACGTGAGCTTTGCTGGATAAATTGAGCAAAGGCACGATTATCAATACTGAGTATGTCATCTAGATACCGAAATGTATTATTAAACACATCAATTATGTAACCTGGGTAGCACGTGACAAACATGGTGCACAGTTATTACCCATATGAATAATCATAATCCGGCGGTAAACTGTTTTACAGAATCTAATAATATATGTTATCTAGAATAAAATGTAACGCTACACAAACATCAAAGAAATATCACATGGCCTACATTTTTACCAAGTAAATGGAAATAGTGTAAGAGTGAAGTTTGGTGTACCCTAGAACTTGGTTTATTTACATATTTACGTCAATGTTTTATCTCTGGAACTCGACAGCACCAATTCGTATACTCCAGTACATTCTACTGAGGAGGATGTTGTTTCCACACATATCACTCGTTGCACTACTTGCAAGGCTGGGGTAGACGAAAAGCAACACAAACTGCCTACTATGTACTGGTTTCCTTAATTACATAAAAATCCATATAAGGCCCACTTTATTTCGAATTCTAGTGCCTGCATTATAACAAACATCTCCAAACTTTTAACTTCTTGTCTTACTGCCGTTAAAAATCACGTTAAACGATATTGTGATAAAACTTATGAAAACTCTGGGATTACTTTGTTATGGTCTATAAAAAATTCAGGAGACGTTCTTGATAAAATTTTCAATAAGCGCCATGTTTCATCTATAAGCACTTATGATTTCTCTACACTATATACAACTTTACCACATCATCTTATCAAAGACAAGCTAATTTCTCTTAATCAAAAAACATTTGCTAGAGAAAATAATACATTTTTGGCCTGTAATAATATTAAGGCGTTTTTTTACTAACGGCAGTTAAGACAATTATACTATGTGGACTTGCTATGAAGTTTGTGAAGCACTCATCTTCCTATTAGATAATATTTTCGTCAGGTATGGAACCACCGTTTATCGACAAATTGTTGGTATCCCTATGGGTACGAACTGTGCACCACATTTTGCTATGAAAGAGATTTCATGTTGAGTCTTTCACCAGATACCCAGACAGATGTTATTGAAGCCTTTAATGACACCTTTCGGCATCTGGATGCCATATTGAACATTGACAACCCTTTCTTTCCAGCTATGGTTAATAATATTTATCATAATGAACTTCAGCTTAACAAAGCTAATATATCTGATAATAACGCTTCTTTTCTTGATTTAGATCTCTCGATTGAAAATGGTAAAATAATTAGCAAGATCTATGAAAAGAGAGATTTTTTTAATTTTGACATTGTTAATTATCCCCACCTGGATTGTTTTGTTCCCCGAGCAACTTCTCATGGGGTGTATGTGTCTCAACTTATTCGTTTTTCAAGAGCTTGTACTCGAGTTGAGGACTGTACTATTCGTAATCTTTGTATAACTAAAAAGCTGCTCAATCAGGGTTACCGTTACCATAAACTTCGTAACACCTTTGCAAATTTGTTTTATCGTAACCCTGACCTTCTTTCCAAATATAAAAGTAATTGGAGGACTCTTCTGCGACTATCACAACTTGACTTGGTGATGTGATTTATAAACTTCGTAAGATTCTTGGTCATGATCACTTTCATACTATCTTTGTTAAACTTGTTAAAAAGTTTATCAAAAGAGGTTATGACCCTATCATTTTGAAACGTACTGCATGCTTGGTGGTGGACCCTTTTACAGTTCGCCACTATGTTTTCCTCTTTAATTGTACCATGACCGGACATACTGTGGACTCTATGATGACGCCTACCTAAAGCCCATTGCGACGGTGGCGTTTGATGTTTGTCTATGATCTTTCTTGTCGTGCCCTTAATGGTGTATTCTCTTGTTGCTCTGGCTTCTGCCAAGTCATTGAGTACCTTCATTGTGGCTTTCTAGACTATTGTTTTTTTGTATTATATTTACACGAGCGTATTTGTGTTTTTACTTATATTGCCTATTGATGCTGCCTTGTTGGTTAGATATTAGATCATGGCGGGGATTTCTTTATTTATACTGTCCTGTTTTAATGGGATGACAGTAGGGTAAGTGTGAGGTTTGGTGCACCGTAGTACCGGTTTAAACCCCCAGTGGCTTTTGTTGCCACTGACCGTTCCAAGGCGGTAGCCCTATTGACAACCCTATTGTGTTTGTGATGTCGTTTCCATTTTTTATTACTTTTGCCTTCTCGTTTGTCTGTCTGCGTGTTTGTTTTTGTGTTTTGTGGTTGACTGTCGTCCTTGAATACTGCTTACCGCATTTGTAAAGAAGAAAGGTCTGACATAACAGTATTACAAGTATGAAAAGTAGTTTCTCATCTAGCAAATATCTTCTTGGTAAAGTAACGTATGATGTTTGTCTGCAGTGTGGCGGTAGTAAAACGTCTCCCCGCGCTTGCAGTCAGTACTGTTATTCATTCGATCTTTGGAGATCGCTGAGCCCGATACTTATATTTAGTTATCGGTGGTACATTTTCAATTTCTTTTGTTTTCTTACTTAATTTTTGATTCGGTGGTTGCACTACTCCGGCGGATAAAAGGCTCCGGGTATTGTTTAACCACTCATAGGATATGTTGTCTGCTTTTTAATTTAGTCTTTTGGCTGTTACTTGTGATACGCAGGCTTCATAACCGCTCCCAACTAAATTCCATTATGTTTATTTCGCTCTTCGGGGCATTTAATTTTATTAGATACTGGGACCATACGCCGTACGACTTGGGGAAGAAAGATACTCCATGTCCACCGCCATATGCATGTCATCTTCGGGATGGTTACAATTGTGTACTATTGATTTTATGAATATTGAGTTCTGCTCAACCCGGGGCTAGAGGGCGTGAGCGGTAGCTAGCATATTTCACTACCGCTCATGAACAGTCTCAATCAAACCGAGACTGCAATATCTCGTATATGTCGTACTCGGCCGTTTGCAAAGGTCCATTATCATACTCTTTTTTCAGTATCGTCGTATCGAACCATAAATGGTTTATTTTCTTGTGGCATTGTATTTTGCCACGGCATTGAGTTCTTCCATAACTTTGTGGCTTTCTAGGCTATCCAATAATAACATATACTGCATGATCATATTTGTGTTATATCTATATTGCCATTTAATGCTGTCTAGTTTGTTAGAGGATATGTCCTGGAAAGGACTTCTTAATTTCAATGTAACGCTTTATTGGAAATAGTGTAAGAGTGACGTTTGGTGCACCCTAGAACTTGGTTTAAACCACAAGCGTTATTTTTGCCATTGTCCGTTCCATGGCGGTACCCATGTTGTTTATATGTGTGGCATGCTTTACTTCTATTTCTCATTGCTATTGTTGTTTGTTTTAATTTGCCTGTGTTTGGTTTACTGTGTTATGTGAATAATACATTTCCTGTTTGATTTGTTTACCTACCTTTGTATAAGCTATTTCTCCTTGACTGTGTGGAAAATTCGTATGTACTTCGAGTTGAAGTATGCGCATACTTACCCCGTAGTTAACGACATAATAGTTAATGGAGGACTTATCTGGAGTTTTTATTGACCATCAACAGAAAGATTCAGACACATATTTATAAACCTTCCTGCAATGTTCAGGGAAACTGAGGAAGAGTATCCAATGTTACTGGAAGCTTCAAGTCACCTCCAGTGACGGCCCCACCTGGTTCGATTTTTGTTGCACTGCACCAACATTACAGACGGAACTGAGCTCGAACCAGGGACCTTGGACTACCATTAAAATGCTCTACCGTCTGATCTATCCATACCAGGCACGTTTTTGCGTTCCCGTGCATCCTGACTGTACACATGGTAATATCTGGCAATTTAATAACCACCATATATCTCTCACCGTTAGCTTATATTGTGTTATGTACCTAAAGTGCAAAACTCAAAATGTGTCTCTCTTTTGAAATAAAACAGATACTGTATACAAAACCAGTATTTGTTATCATGTAATTTAATATATCAGCAATACTTGTACAGTGTTATAAATTCAATCATACAAATACTATTAATTATTTAAATTCAAACGTTCGGAGATGTTAATCCGCCATCAGTTGTAGGTCTGCATCACTTTGTCTATCCAGTCCAAGAATGACTCTACCCTGGTGTAGAGTCCTGGCGAGTTCTTGTCGGCACAGCCATATCCCCAACTGACGACACCGGCAACTTTCCACACACCGTTCATGGGACATGCCAACGGACCACCCGAGTCGCCCTAGTAACCAAAACATGAATTATTTTTTCATCGGGTAAAACAGCTGCTTTAAAAAAGATTTATAGGCGACAGAACACACCATTGACACAAACCACACATACGTTTTCAAGTAAGAACATACACTAATGAAAGAGACACACATATTTGCATGATTTTTAGTGAAAGTTAAGCCCGATAGGGTATATATAAGCAATTAACTTATTTTCAAGTTAGAACATTAGGTATTTAAAGAGGCTCACGTCTTTGCTTGATGTTTTAGCGAACGCTAAGCCCGTGAGAGTTGATAAAAGCAATTAACTTAAGCAACAACTGGAATGGAAAATTAATAGCTGTAGTCCAGACATACATTATTCAAATTAGTTGGAGCATAGGTGAATATATTTTTGATTATGTTGGTTACATTACAGAGAGAAATAATTATTAGGAACAATTTTACTTTCGTTATTTATTATTTCAAATGACGCCCAGATCTAATATTTTCAAATTTTGGTGTAAGCCCCGGCGAATGTATTTGTGATTATATTTGGTTAGTGCATTGCACAGAGAAATAATTATTGGAAACAATGGCCTGCTATTATAATTGCATTTGAATTGCTAAACGGCTGTGGCTGTGTATCGCACGTTTACCAAAACTACGATTTGTCCCAAATGCATGTCAAGTCATATTGCAGACCGTAATGCCTTATGTACATGATAGATAACTTTATTCATCCAAAAGACAAAACATGTCTATGAGTTACAAAACAATTTAGTACATGTATCGTGTACGATAGGAAAATATTTAAATGTCCTAATACTAGTAGTCTTAAGTAACTGTATTTACTACTTCTCAATTTACACAAAGTCACGTCTGATAGGCAAACTGCTCATGTCATATCGCGTCTTCTATCTTAAACGGTGTTCGATCGAGTCTCCTTTTGAAAGACTGGGGCCCCATTTATATAGCAGGATTATGTCCAAGAATTTGTCCATTCACGTGTAATTTGTGCACTGGACATGATCTTCAAAATTGGATAGAAACTAGCTTTCATAATTTCAAGGCAATAACAGTTCAACAAATGCATTGAATGTGTTACTCAGTTGAACTGATGCTGTGTATCGTTTTTTCTTTTTTTGATCTGTGGATGCGGGTGTTTTTAATTGTTGCCGAAATGCCTATTTAATTGAGATTGCATATAAAAGGTTTGGCCAATACTACTTATGCTGTGGATGAAATTGTCTATACCGCAAAAATATCCACTCATGTACTGACCTGACACGTATCTTTACCTCCTTGCAGATACCCGGCACATATATTTGACGCGTGGAGGTCGCCATCTTGGAGATAGTAGTCACACTGAGTGTTTGGAATAATTGACAGGTCTACTTCACGGAGCTGAGAGACCACATCGCCGCCTGCAGTTATACCAGTTTGTACTGATGAACTTCATAAGGCTAATTTCGAATTATGTGTATTACATAACATATCTTGCCGAATGTACAAACGTGTAGTTTTAAGTATGTTGCAGTGTGGCTTTAGCTTTTCTATGATGATGGCACAATATCAATATAATTAGTTGGATAATGAAATCAAAACTGACGAATGTTTAAGTAAATAACTATGGAGACGGAAATTCAAAAGACTTCAGATTGTTTATTTCGCCCTTTGTTTTTTAGTTTAGGTCAAAGCTTTTTGTTAGAAACTGGGACCATACGCCGCTGGCCATGGAATGGTGTAAAAATACCGCATTAAAGGTTCCATGGTCACCGCCATATGCATAGCATCTTCGGGATAGCTTACATTTCTGTACTATTGACATGATTAATATTGAGTTCTGCTCATCACGGGGCTAGAGGGCTTGAACGGTAGCAAGCACTTTTCACTACCGTTCATGAACAGTCTGAATCAAACCGAGACTGCAATATTTTTTGTATTTAACGTGTTCGACGATTACCAAATGTCTCCTTCCGTCATGGTAAATGATCAACTTATATAACGTAATGCAAGTAACAGATGCTAGGATATGTGTTACAGAAGAACTGTGTGATTGGCACGATTATCAAATATATGCAGCACGTTTTTGTGAAAAAATGTTTGAGAAAAAATCAAAAAAAATCAAAATGCTTTAATTTACTGCTTTACAAAAAACTTTATCGTTCTTATTTCTATTAAATGGAGGTAATTTAATAGAAATTCATGCTAGGATTTTCATTATTGGACGGTATGTGCTAACGCGTCACCGTAAAACGAAATTTTCAGATAGTAAAATAAACCACATATTACCATCCCAGAAGATTTTCAGATAGTAAAATAAACCACATATTACCATCCCAGAAGAAGTTCTTAGCATGGTTACCATAATTATAAAGCTTTCCATTGAAATGCCAAAACTATAAAACAAAATCGTACATCACTTGTTTTTCTAAGAAAACCCAAATTCAGAGGTACTTGCATTTGTTGACGTCGTCTAATGACATCGTTTGTTACAATGTTATATGACGTCATATATTTTGTCAGCCGGTAAATCAGAGGTTTTACGGTCACAAATTTGAGACGTTAGCGAATGGAGTAACGTGTAACATTAAAGTTGCGTTAGAATTTAAAACGTAACACTTTGGTTCGTGATTTCATTAAATTACATTGCCATTTTTAGCGGCTTTTAACACAATAAACGCAAAACATTAATTTAATAAGGTTGTGCCATGTTCTTGACAATAGTCTTATATATGTATATGAAATATGGTGTTTTATATAAATGGGAGACTCTGATACTTACCAAGAGGATCACAAATTATATAAGTGAAGAAGAACAATCTCTGTCATGCCAATGTTTTCGACTGCTTCACATGTTTTCAGTATAGTATTACGTGGTCCCGCCTTTATACCATTAAGCAATCGGAAAGCTTATATTAGCAGGATTTTATAACAGATATTTCGACAATAAAACATGGTTAAAAAAATATATATTGAAGAAAAAAAAATGCGATAACCTGTTTAAAATTACCTATTAAATGTTTTAATTTTACAGTAATCAAAATGTTTAAGCTGAAATTAAGGTTTTATTTCATACCCCAGCCAGACTTTGAACACGTTATTCAAAGCGGCGACTGAATGTAATATGAAATTCTCAATTTTTTTTGATGAATCTGTTAAAAATATATTGATGCATTTCCATATGATTTTGACACAATTGTATGTACAATACATGTAAACGATATGAAATGATTATTGTAACTGGAGTATTTATAAGTGTCTCCTCCGTTGTGCCGCTGAGTTTCGTCGGTGTGTTCTTGGGCAAGACACTTTCCCTTAGATGGGGACGTAAACCGGGCAGTCCCGTGTATCGGTCTTTCCTCCGAGCACGTTAAAGAACCATAGGAATCTATTCGATAATAAGAGTAGGGCACGGTTGCCGGATTCCTACGTATCCTTACCCTCTCTCTGGGGCGGCTCTAAATAACCCATACTGTGTTGATGAGCCTTTAAACAACATTCAATTCAATTCAGTTATAAGTGTCGTTTAACGAATAAATATAACCGGTTCTGAGGGACATGCATACTCGTGTTTACATGATGGCATTGGTATTATATAGAGTTTAATAACCAGTGTTTTTGAGATACGGGAAATATCTCCCGAGGTAAAGAAATGGCCCAATATATGTACGATATATGTACTCCACATATATATTTCATATGAAAGTAACACATGTGTAACACATATGAAAATATTTTTATGATAATATTAAAACTTAAATGGATTGTTAAAGCATTTTCTACAATATTTGGTGTTTTATTTTATAAATACTTTATGTATTTTATGTATAATAATTTCATATGTAGCACAGGTGTATTATTTTAACATGAAAAATATATGCATTACATATGTGAGACATGTAACATTTACATATGTGAGACAAGTAACACATATGTGGCACATGCCACACATTTTTTCCTGTGATATATATAGATCAGTGTGTGTTGCAGCATTCCGTTTTAGGAATTGGATGCATACGTTTGATTTCTGTGTCTCACGTCATAGCTAGGCGCCCTGTCGTAGTTCGTCCGAAGGTTGTCTGTCCTTGGTAGTTCTCAAATATTTCTCCCTATATATATATTATGTAAACTTGTACAACTGCTTTCTAAAGGTCTGAAGTGTGTGCCGACTAAAAAGAATATAGACAAAGGCAAGCTTATTTCTGATTTGAAAACATGGGAGCGACGCATGAGATTGAGGGAATACTTCTATGAAGATGACAAGGACGATGTAGATGACGATTATGACAGTAGGAAAATTCAGTCGTTATGGACATCAGATGCCGGAAGAGATAAGTGGCTGGATGCATATATTAAGAGCGTCAAAGAGACGAAAAAGAAGCCATAATGGCTCGGGAATTGTGGTCATGGATACCGCGGATTACGTGCACAGACTCGAGAAGAAATTACTGATAACGCCGCCTACAGTGAGGTTAATCAAGACAGGACCAAAACAATAGAGAATAAAGTGAAAAAGATAGCTGATGGTTTGTACACAAAAGGTTCAATCACAAAAGACCTGAGAGGGTACATGATATCCACGGGAGGAACTTCCGGTAAGCTCCAAGGTAATCCAAAACTACATAAAACTGACAAGCCACTACGTGCAATTGTTAATGGACGAAACCATCCAACAGAAAGGATGGCAGAAATAGTCGAAAATGAGCTTCGCGCTCATGTTACCTCACTGCCGTCCTATATTAAAGATACCACGGATTTCCTAAATAATTTGAGGAGCAGTAAACAACCACTTTCGAAGTGCACCAAACTTTTCTGTCTTGATGTGAAAACCCTATATCCCAGCGTTCCGAGAACTGAAGCACGAATTGCAGCCAAGGAAGCATTGGACCGAGGATTGGACAAAAGCATTCCAACTGAATACGTCCTTTCTATGATGGACACTGTGCTTGAGAGTAATACTATATCATTCTCTGGGAAACATTACATACAAAAGGAAGGGACGGCGATAGGATCTCATCTGTGTATGAATTATGCATCAACGTACTTGGGCTCCTGGGAAACTGAACTGTTCCAAAGATCGTTGAAACAGCCGCTGTCGTAGTTCCGGTTTGTCGATGACGTATGGGGACTGTGGACACACGGTATAGAGGAACTACAGGCGTTTCATGAAATCGGAAACCAAATTCATCCGGGAATCCAACTAGAGATTCGGTATTCATCTGACAAGCTAAGGTTCCTAGATGTGATGACCAGGATAAGCAACAGAGCATTAAAAACAGTCTTGTTCACAAAACCTACTGACAAACATCTATATTTACATCATGAATCTTCCCATCCGGAATCTACAAAGAAAGCTATTCCATTCGGTCTGGGAGTTAGGATAAAACGAATATGTTCAGAAGATTCTAGCTATCAAAAGCACAGAGCGGACATTAAGACACAGTTGCAACGGAGAGGATATGATGGGAAGTTTGTTGAGATAGAACTGAAGAAAGTAGATGCAAAACAACGGGATAAATTGTTACAGTACATCAGCGCTTAAAAAGAAACCAAAAGAATCCCGTAATCATGACGTTCTCTAGAGCATTACCAAATATAGGTCGAATTCTACGAAAACACCCACCTACGCTTCATACTTCCAATACAATGAAAGCAATCTTTCCGGAACCACCGTTAATAGCTTTTCGAAGGGACAGTAACGAGCAATACCGGAAAACCATTGAGCTGTTATGGAAGAGTAAGCTGCGAACATACCGGCCATATGGCGTCAATCTGAGGGAATAGCGCGCCAATTACACGCAACGTTATGACGCGCCCACAACGACATCACGTCCGTTTTAGATGTAAACATTGAGTAATAAATTAGCCCTGACGAAGGACGTAAGTCCGAAAGCTTGGCGGAGTTAAATAATTTAACATAGAGTCTTATTTTTATATAAATATATAATTTATATAATTATAATATAACATTAAACGTAGGACGGCTTTACCTGAAAACATGGTTCCCCAGCCAGTTGAAGTGCAAACTAGGTGGTCAAATGTGTCCCCATGAGCCGGTAAACATGCTGGACGCACAAACTTCCCTAAAACAAAATAGAGAACGAGAACGCATACATATGATGAAACGGTAAACAGACGAGGCGAACATACCTCCGTAAACAAAATAAAAAGGGAAACAGTAGGTGTAACTATACTTCTTAAAGATTTAAATAACTTCAAAAAAGTTAAACGTACCAAATGATTTCTTATCATCTCTAATACTTGAGTGTTTTCATCTCTTGACGGAATGCTTTTTTAAAAGCATTTTCTGTAGTTTTTCATGCGCAGAATTTTGGGCGACTTCTCTTCTAAAATTCCTAAAAATTTACAGGAATGTTGCTCTTGATGTCAAGTTGTATTTATTGTCTTTATTTATATAAATGCCTATTATTAGAAAAATACATAAAATAGGAAAACTAGAACATTTTGTAAAAATTCAAACAAAATTAAAAAAATTAAGCATAATGGTAGTGTTCCAAATACCAATATTAAATCTCAATATGCATAGTGACCTATAATTTTAATTGCAAATATTGTCTTACTATATGTTCAAATAAGTGCCTAGGAAGTTTGAACAAATTCTGTTATTAGGAACATAACAAAAAAGGAATATATATTATTTCTATATAATTTCATACAAAACTTGGCCTTTTGGCATAGGGGTAGGATTTCAATTTTTTTTTATTCTAAACAAGCATGGGGACCTAACATTTGTATTGCACATTTTGTTTTTATATATGTTAAACTATATCCTTAGAAAGTTTAAACAAATTCTATTATTGGGAACATACACAAACAAGGAAATTGTATCATTATGGGACAATTTGTGCATAAATTATGAGTAACGGTCTCAACAGATTTTGTAAGAAAAAATAGGTTTTACATAAAGATGAGCTTTAAATGTTATTATAATTAAATGTTCCTTACTTTAATACAATTTTAGCAGAATTGTGACCAATGAATAAATGGTTAGACTTCAAAAATGTCTTATTTAGCTATTTCATGGACTTGTTCAATTTTTTGGACAGATTGACATGACGGTGGGTGGCATCACAATTTTTTTTTTTAATTTTAACAATTATGGTGACCTACCATTATTTTTGGATTTTCTGTCTATATATATAACAGATGCACGATTTGACTGGTTCGTGGTCGATTATTAAATCAAATATCGATACTTTAATGCTAAATATATGTAACGCATTCTAGATTTAATATGGATTTTCGGCCCGCCATATTAGTTTTTTGGCCCTTCACATGGAATTTTGGCCCGCCGTTTCACGTACTTGTGTAATATGACCGCATAGATAATGATTGTATTACGCGAAAAACGGGCCGTTTTTGTTACTATATATAGTAACACATGTAATAAGCAACTTTATGGACCAGATGACGACACATTAAACAAAAAGTGGAATATGCAAATGAGGTATAATATTTCAAATATATTATGGATAAAAGCTAAAGTTCGAATATTGTTGTTTTACTAATATATTCACTATACTGGATAATGTATCTATAGTCTGAGCAGGGAGTAAGTATACAGGGAGGAGAAACGGATCGTTTTGCCGTTTTATGTTGCCGCGCGTGTGTTTCACTACTGCGTGAAAATGACTACTTCCGGTTGTTTCGCGCGTGTGTGAAAAACAGCAAATTCTTATAAATTATTACACTTACTAACTCAATAAAGGTGCGAAATGTAAACATAAGTATTATTTATTCACATAGTGTCCTCTGATACAGAGCGTGTATTTGTTTGCATGTATAAAATCTCATTTTACCAGACGGTTCCGTGTAACAAAGATGGCGCCACTCTGCGCCAAATAAAAAATGGTGACGGTGTATAGCTATTGCAAACGAGATACGAGACTACGAGTTATTTAGGCATTAATAATAACAAAAAGTGAATAGTAGACTATTTATCTTTGTCAAGAAGGTAATTTCATGGTGGTGATTATAAGACAAAGCCTAAAAAGAGTTGATGAAAATGTGCCTTTTGAGATATCAGCTGAAATTTTAAATTTTTCAAATTAAAAATGGTGTGGAGCTATTACAAATGAGATACGAAGTATGGGTTATATTAGGCATTAATGATAACAAAAAGTGAATAGTAGACATATTTATCTAATTTGAGAATGTTGGCTGAAATTTAAACTTTTCAAATGTAACGCGCCTACGATCAATTTACCTGTATCGATAAAATAGTAAATGGCGGCGTTCTAGCGTGACAACTTAAATCGATAAACTAGAGCGTTTATGAACCCGTTTCTCCTCCCTGTATACTTACTCCCTGGTCTGAGTCATGCCTAAAAATAAACGCCATATTATGCAGATGACATTAGTTTTAAAGAAAGGCTACTTCTATACTATGCGTCTTCTAAAGCCTTTAACTTTGAAGGGAAAATATCGGCCAAACAATATCTCCTTGTGTTACACCCTTGGAAACTTTAAAATCAGAATGGTTAATGTGGCATATTTGTTTGATGCTTCCATGAAGATATTTGTTGACGCTATTTCATATACATTTAAATGACTGTTTATACATATGAATATATGTTAGTTAATTAGTACTTTCAAATGGGAGGTCAAGATTATTGTTTTTTGTCATAACGGATCTGTATAAAATTCCCAGTTTATATATATAACACTTTCGCAAGAATAAAATCCACGATATACCCAATAGTTAACGCTCGGCCAATCACGTCATTCTTCGGGATCCCGCCTCGTGTATATCACGACGCTTCGGGATGTTCAAATCTTGACATTTTGTTAGCCGGAAGGCAACGGCACAGACATTAATGCACGGTTGCTATGTAAACAATACGGTCGATGGCCATGCGTGTTGATGTATAATTTGCGTTGAATGTTGTTGTTTTTTTGCATTGCAGAGGAATGTTTTATCACTGCTTTTAGGTAAATAAACTATTGATGGAGCAATTGGCTGAATGATATTTCAAAATTTGGACTATAACCTGGATTTTGATTGCAAATTTGTTTTGGCGGGAATCTAAGCCGCGATTACGTAACCAGTATGGAAACCTTCGATTTACATTCGAGTAATGCTGAGAACTAATCAAGAAACGGGATGTTGCGAATGCGATATACCGTACTCTGACAGTATGGAACTGAACCTAAGTCATACTTATACTAGTCACACAATAATTGTTTCATGTACGCATATGAAGGAGTGATCAGCATATAGAAGGAATGATCAGCATTTAGAAGGAGTGATCAGCATTAAAGTATTGTATTTATAGTTTGTTAGTACCTGTGATATCCACTGGTTTCGTCAGTTTCACCAAGGCTATATCATTCAGCATGGTCTTTCCATTGTACTTGTCATGCACAATAATGTGACTCGTGTCATGAAGGCGCCCGTATGTGTCGTGGAGGTCCTGTAATCCCAGACCCATTGTCCAGTAAGTCAATGGAGTACTAGGGAAATAATGAAAACAGCTGAATACCAACCCACAGTCTAGAGTGTCAATGAAGAGCTAGGCGAATATCACAAAAACAATGCAGGTTTCCCTCGGTGTTGTACAAATTATACAACCTCAGATACGAAGTAGGGTATGTGAATGAGTAACTTTTGTGAGGACGGATGAATACCAAGCCAGTAGCTCCCATTGTAGGTAAAATGGGAATCGAATTTGAGTTTGTGGATATCAACACGCTAGTTTGTAGACCTGTTCAGTTACATCAAGGAATTGAATTGGCATTGAACATTTAAGCAAACGCAGTAGTTTTACGATAATTCATTTGTTTCTAAAGCTAATTGACAATTTATTCAATACTTTAAACTCTGATGACATGTTGCTGTATGTGTTATACGCTTATTCCATACATTAGATTGGTCATGGCGAAAATGTACTGTTTATAATGTTATTACATTTCTTCTAAATATCTTTGTCTAAATGCTGTATACTTTACACTGGTTTTGTGAAATGATATGCTGTAGTATAGTATGCACCGGAATACTTATTTATTTTTGCCTTAAGTGATCCTTTCACTGAAATCTAGACAAATGTTTAGATGTATCTGCGCTGGTTTGTTGAAGTTACACACTAGTTTGTCGATGGTATGTTTACTATAAGCGATAGTTTTTCGATATTTTTGGGTATTTTTTAAAACTGTAGATTTTCTTATTTTCTCGTAGTATATTCATTATTTAGACAAAAGGTAGCCATGTAGTATTTACTGTATTGCGGGTGTGTAAACCTTTACACTTTACTTATTGTTTCAACACGACTATGTCAAACTTGTTAAATTATTACTGCACTGAAGAAACAGAAACATTTGACAGTATCGCATACCACAACGTCATACATCATGGATATCAAAATGTAAGCTTCAAAAAGAATGCCTCTAACAACAAAAACAGTCAAATCATTTCAGTTTGGTTTCTGATACAATCGCCACAGATGGGAGGTCAGTTGTACCATTGTCACAAACTGCATCCATAAAAGTAATTGATTTTGAACAGGACATTTAAGTATGTGTTCCTCAAACGAAAAATGCGAAACTAGGTTTTGCTGTAACAGAGTGACCATTAAAAGATGTCATTTACCTTGATAATACAACAGAGGAAACATACGTTAAAACAAAAAAGAAACCAAAGAGTGAAGCATTCATACAAATGATGGCATATTTATTGCATACATTACTGACAAAGCACATGATGATGCAAATGGTGTTATTCAGGGTTTGGCTGAGATCTTACCCTCTGCAGCGATAACGGTCTATGTTATATTGTCAGATTGGAAGATGTTGTTTAATATTTTCGGGCATCGCTTCCAGGAAAAACAGCGCATTGAGATTGGTTATGAACGTGGTTACATTGATTTCTTGTGGCAATTCTTGTGCAATGAGGTATGATGACACTGTGAAGCTATTTTGGAGGACCGGGAAAATGGTTGTTAAAAGGTAAATTCTTACGGTTTATGTCAGGTTTGAAAAATAAAGGACACCATTTTACTGGAATCATATGTCAGAGGAGACTACAGTCCCAGCCTATCGAAAATAAAACGTGCAGTTCCTAGTAAAAAGATGTTGAATGAAAATAGCGAATTAAGGCCAAGTTGTTTAAGTCCATGAATTATTACACCACTTCAAAAACTGTGAACGATTCGAATAATTAACTTTGTGATGACCTTAAGAATTTATGATGGTGACGTTGTTAACTAAAACAGTCACAATTTGTTGTGGTCATTTGAAAGTCTCGTGCATTGTGTAAATGTATAACATAGACTTGTAGTGTAATAAGTTTGTAAAATCACGATTATTTGCCGAATACGGGTGTCCACATCTGCAAACCATCATATGTCTACAAACTAGCGCGTTGATATCTACAAACTCAAACTCGATTCGCACTTTACTTACAGTGACGCCGAGGCGGTTGCTTATGTATGCCTGTTATCCTTATAATGTTGTTTTATAAGTGGACATGGTAACATGGAAAGTTGGCCATGGACAGCTTATTTTAGTTGTTACTAACAATAACACTTTTGTAACGAACTTAAACTAGGTGTTACATAATTAGCTGAAGGTGTGCACTAAACTCATACTCAGGTTTGTACACAGCGTGGAGCGAGGTATTATATCATAAATATGTTTTGTTAAGTAAAACTTACTGATGGTTAAGACGGTTGTCTACGGTTGGTTCGTATCGTTGGTACTTGAGGGTCCGAAGGTTTGCACTTGGGGTAAGACTTTGTTTGACGGGGAAAACCTGGCGCGTGTACGTAATAACGAATAACAGTTTTGTTTCAATATTTGGCCTCCGAGACTTGATATATGATTTGCATAAACTCTGTTTCCATTTCATCTCCAGATATAGCGACTTATTTGTTTACACAGTTATTTTACGAATGCACAAAACCTTGATTGTTTACTCTTCAAGTACTTACTCTTCGAAGCAATGAGCTGCTGTAAGGATCCACTGGTCATTAATCAAGGTTCCACCACATATGTGGGAGCCTTGATAACGCATGGACACCTGCAATAAGGCAGTAAAGTCCATTCAATTATAAGTAATTTGACACACATGTAACAACAAAAGAAGAATATTGTTTTGAAAATAACGAACACCATGTATATACATATATACCATAATATATGTTTTATCACATAAAGTCCCTTGTTAGCAGTGTCGAACACCCATGTAATATTCTGTTGTATGACACACGTGTAATACAACCTGGAACGATTTTGATCGGTTGAACTACGCAGGTTTTATTGACTGAAACTAATTTATTTATTATAAAGTCATCTAGATCTCGGTCATAAACTTAGTACTTACCACAGCTTATACTAACTAATGAAAGTTATACAAATCAGTGTGCAATTTTGCTAAAGTCGTCGTAAAACGCCTTTTGTAAAGAGATAAAACACGAACTCAATATTTCTGTCAAATTGTATTCAAATATACTCACGGTCATTGAAAACGCTCCACACAAGTAATTCTTTCAAAAGGTAGAATTTGAGGTAGTTTGGACAAAATATGGTATAATCCATATAACGAGTCGAGATTCTATTTTAGTTTTTTTACTTGCATATCTGCATTCTACATTGCTGTTATGAAATGCCCGTGCATTTCTGGTTTTCTGCATATACATCGCACAAAGAAATCATTTTCTCACAAACATTCATGGCATAATACTGTGAGACGTCAAACAATAAAAAGGCCAGTAAAACCAATTCGAATTTATTCCGAGACAAATGAATGCAGCTTGAAATTTAGTGACAAGGTAACTGCGTAACTGCTTGTCATCATTACGTGGCCGAGTATTACCTTTCATACCCCATCCAACCCCTTCTCCATGAAGCGAAATCGGGGTTGACTGGGGTATGAAATAAAACCTTAATTTCGTCTTTAAAAGTTTGTTTATTAAAACATTTATTAGGTAATATCGGATTTTTCAGTAAAAAATGTTTAAAACTTGTTTTATTGTCGAAATACCTGTTATAAAATCTTGTTATATAATCTTTCCAATCGCTTAATGGAATTAAGGCGGTACCACGTAATCTAAAAGTCTACCAATACACATGTAGGACAAGTTATGTATCAAGATTCAATACTTAAAATAAAATAGAAAATATTGGTTCAACAGTTTTATTCCAATTGATTTGCGAATAATCCAACAGCATAAACATATGGATTTAATGGTAAGTTTACATCGACCGTCAGTGTAGTTAAAGCATGGATTTGATTAACTTTGATTGTTTGAGCTTGTCTCACCCGACATACCGCTAAGGAGGGTTATAGAACTCATGACCCCTGGTTTAAAAATCAAGGCGGTATACACTACTGCACCGCACTCTTCATAAATGATTATATATAATAAGTGTGAGATGTCATGTTTGTGATTATACAACCTGCCAAGGGTATGCTCCGTGAGTAGTGATGAATCCTCCAACTATTTTATGTGACGTCACTTGGGGATCACCACACGTCTCTGAAATAGCGTATTCACATTACAATTATGTTGTAGTGCCTTTGTACAAGGTTTATGAAATACAATTATGTTGTAGTGCCTTTGTACAAGGTTTATGAAATACAATTATGTTGTAGTGCCTTTGTACAAGGTTTATGAAATACAATTATGTTGTAGTGACTTTGTACAAGGTTTATAAAATACAATTATGTTGTAGTGCCTTTGTACAAGGTTTATGAAATACAACATGACTTTGTACAAGGTTTATGAAATACAATTAGGTTGTAGTGCCTTTGTACAAGGTTTATGAAATACAACTATGCTGTAGTGCCTTTGTACAAGGTTTATGAAATACAATTAATGTATTTTCGGATAGATACTGGTTTAGTTCGTACACTGTTTTTTTCACTCTTTTGGCGTTAAAATATAATAAAACGCAAGACATAAATAAAATAACTCACTAGTGGAATATGCAAATGACCGAATCATCGTTCGTGTGTTCAGCTCAGTATATATTGAAATTGCCTGTCATTAACCATAAAAACTGAGTGGGCACTGATGACACTCATGTTTTATTCGCGTGGAACATGAGTGTCATTTAACAGAGAGTGATGATGTCTCCTGCGACCCATCACAGAACGCATCACTTGGTGGCTACACCGAACTCGGAAGTTAGAAGTCAGAAGTCCGTAGGCCGAAAGTGAGATCAACACTTGTCCTCATAGTATTATAATGTATGCCGTATATATAGGTAGTAATAGGGATCGAAGCTGAGGAGACTGAAGACGGAATACCGAAGATGGGAAGATGTACTGGCCGTCGGGTGGTGTGTGCGGCGCAGGGGTCATACTGTGACGGGTGTGGCCCCAAACTGGGCTACCCAAACTACAACTGCCCAGTAGTTCGTTGACCAACCACCTAGCGGATATCGTCCAGACCCAACATCTCACAGCCGCAGCGATATCTACACAGACCGAAAGCGACAACCATCTACACACAAACAACAGAAACGACAACACAGCAGCAGCACCAGGTCAACCTAAACATTTCACGCAGAGAAGTCCAGACTCTATTGTACCCATCTCTTCAAGCTACCTCACGGCTTATCGAGTATGCTGGTGGAGGAATTTTAAACCTTCGAACCACACACACACGAAGCACTTTCGTTGTTCTGTGTCGAAAAGTTTTGGACCAGGGTATATAAAGTCATATAACAATAAGCCTAGTGGATATAATTTCAGTATCTTTTTTTAGTAACCAAGGTCTACCCTTTCCGGTTAATTTGGTACCAGAAACATTAAATTCCAAACAAGATTTGATTTTAACAAAATATCGCGAACACACAAAGGGTCTGTAAAAAATGTTGCAAAGTCCATAAAAAGTAACAGTTACGGACACATTCGAGTAACCAATAAAAAGATTTATAATTTTTCGCAAACTTTCATTGTAAACGATAATTATTGTTGATTGTTGATCTATTGTGAATAATCAACTGAGATAATAAGGGTTATGATCAAATGTCATGGTTCAGCGATCATTGTACGGGTTCGAACGACTTCCCTGGTCCAAAACATTTTTTACGGAGTATATAATACGAGAAGGCATACTATAATACGAGAAGGATATCTATGGAATATGCACAGATTTCCAGCGATCTGTATGGGAATACTACTCCCTGTTTGATGTTATTCATCCTTAGCCTTCACCCTGAAGCAAAACAAATTGGTATATTTCCATACACTCTGCTAGAAATATGTGTATTACATTTTTCATAAACTTGCCAAAAGTAACAGCCATGACCATATAGCTTTCCTTTATCTTCACTACAAAGTTAATGTTTTACCTCTCCAAGTTAGCATGGAAGTATCAAGTCGAATCATTATATTACTATATTGACATATATAGACTACCTGCATAACCATATGAGTTTAGGAAAACCAGCTTTTATGATAAATACTTCTGAGTTATTCGTTTGATTTACTATTTGTTTCAAGAATTTATTGAAATACCACGAGTTTATATTAAATCAATGTATTCAGGCATGTATCCTAACCAGTACTTTACGTACCTTACTAGGAAGACATATTTATTTCGTATGCAAGACATCTACACCATAATACGATCAGTATGATGACAAAAGGAAACAACTTCTATACTAAAATCATAACATCTTTGCATATAAATTTTAACTGTACCTATAGTCGAAACTGCAACTCCGAAACAGCTTAGAACGATAACGCCCCTTACAAACATTTTACATTAAAATATGATTTCGTTTATGAAAACGCAATTAGTATGGTATATGGTTAAACACACTAAACTCTGAAAAATTTAAAAGAAAATACCTTATATATAGTATTGCTATAGCTAATCTTCTCACGTGGCTCATTTTGAAATTGCCACCACTATCTTCTTCAATTATCTATATATTTAACCACACATTATTGTCTGGTGAGTAATAAAACGATTTACCTAAACACAATATCAAAATAGGAATGTTTCCCGGTGTAACATCTGCAAATAAGTCTATTATTAATACTGGTAATAACATCCTTTTAAAAGGACACACGGCAATCTTGAAAAACGAGTATGATAATGGACCTTTGGAAACGGCCGAGCACGACACATACGAAATAGTGCAGTCTCGGTTTGATTGAGACTGTTCATGAACGGTAGTGAAATATGCTAGCTACCGCTCACGCCCTCTAGCCCCGGGTTGAGCAGAACTCAATATGAGTTTTTTATCACGCATTAAAAATAGCCTCTCCATTTATTAATCCAGTATCATTTTGACTTTAAACCTGTTTGCATATATTTGAATACAATATTGAGTTTTCAAAATGGCTTCGTTATTCTACCATAGGTTTGGGTATATTATTGGTGAAATATAATCACCAGTTAGTAAGATACAAAAACAATTTGCTTTTGATATTGTTATAATTAATATTAATGATTGAACAAATGTAAGTTATGCAGAAAAATTAACGGGATGCCGTGAGTTTTTAAAAATCAAGATTGCCGTGTGTCCCTTTAAAAGGCGATCTTGTGTTGTTCTTTAAAAACCCGCCGCGCCCCCTTAGTCTTTCTGCATCGTTATATTCGTAAGTCAGTATAAATAACTATTTAATTAATTCAACGCATTATTTTTGGTCAATAATTATTGATAGTAATCAACAATTACATATTTATTTAATCATGTCAGGTAAATGACGAAGAAAAGATAAAAATCTTCGAACGTTATTATATTTTATTTAAAAAGATGACAGCAGGGTTAACGTTAAAATGATACTGGATTACTGGGTGCGGTTTTATGAAACAAATTACGACAATTTTGATGGTAAGTTAATTTCTTAAATTATTTACTTTGATTTACAATTCACAAATTAACGCGATTTCATATCATTTTCTTCTACACAATTTTACCCATTTTGTCCTGGGAAGGACCAGTACTGTATACGCCCCGCCATCCGATAGAGGGACATACTGAGTCGGCGTAAAACTCAAATGAATTTGTTCCGGAACTTTACAAAAAGATGGTTAAGTAAGATGCTATCATAGACTTATCAGGAGTGGACGTTTAATTACATTACTGCCTTGTATTACAATTGGGGCATCCGTGTCCCATGGACACATTTCTTGTTAGTTGTAAATTGCGGACAAGACATCTTTAAGATTAGATTAAATGAAATAAGTCTCAAACGTATAAACCACAGGTATGGAATTCAGGATATATCTAGCACCAGGACAATAATAGTGTGATAAGGTAAAAGATTGCTCAAACCAAGTTTTATCTTTAGGTTTTCGAAACCAAATGCCACGACCGGTACAGGTAGGTCAAGTCAGGTTGCTAAAGTCAGAGAGTGCAATAAAAGGGGATTGGAGAGAATACTTTCTTTCCTTTGATTTTTGTCATTAATTTGTTTTTCTTTATTTTAAACATCCGATATAATTGCGTTGCATG
>JAWPHD010015935.1:0-52552 GCA_037043455.1 Cyrtodaria siliqua
TATTATGTGCCTTTGAGAAACATATTTTTACGGGTCATATGAGAGTGTTGTATGTCCCTTTGATAACCTATGTATATGGGTGATAATTAGATTGCTGTATGTCACTTTGAGGAACCTGTGTATATGGGGTGATACCGAGATTGCTGTATGTCTCGTTGAAGAAAACCTATACATACGGGTATTAAGAAATTGCTTTATGCCCCTTTGAGAACCGATGTTATACGGGTGATATGTGATTTTTGTATGTCCCTTTAAGAAACCTATGCGTACGGAGTGATACGAGATTAATGCATGTCCATTTGGGAAACCTATGTATATGATGTATACGGGATTGATGTATGTCCCGTTTGAGCATCTGTGTATAAGATTGGATACGGGATTGATGTAGGTCCATTTGAGAAACCTATGCTCAGATTAATGTAAGTCCCTTTGAGAACCTAATTTATACGGGTGATACGGGGACATGTATATGTCAATTTTAGAAACCTATGCTTTACGGGTGATTCGGGGATTGATGTATGTCCCTTTTGAGATCCTCTCCCACACGGCTGATCCGAGATTGATGTAGGTCCCTTTGAGAAACCTATGCATACGGGGTGATACGAGATTGCTGTATATCACTTTGAGAGCCTATGTATACGGTGATACAAGATTGCTGTATGTCCCTTTGAGAACCTATCTGTACGGGGTGATACGAGACATCCCTATTGTCCCTTTGAGAACCAATGTGTATGAGTGATACGAGATTTGCCTGTATGTCTCTTTGAGAAACCTATGCATACGGGATATACGGGGTTGATGTATGTCCCTTTTTGAGAGCCTATGTATACGGGTGATACAAGATCGCTATATGTCCCAATGCTATTATGACCCTTTGGGAGCCCCTGTGAAATACGGGTGATACGAGGACAGCTCTATGTCCCCTTTGAGAACCTTTTGTATATGGGTGATACGAGATTGCTGTGTGTCCCCTTTGAGAACCTATGAATTTCAGGGTCACACGAGATTTGTTGTATGTCGCTTGGAGGAAGCTATGCATTAAGGGTGATACGAGATGGCTCTATGTCCCCGTTGGGAAACCTACGCATACGGGTGATACGAGATTGTTGTATGTCCCGTTGAGAACCTATGCATTACGAGTGAAACGAGATTGCTGTATGTCCCTTTTAGAAGCTATGGCATACGGCGTGATACGAGATGGATGTATGTTCCCCGTTGAGAACCTATGCATAACGGCCTGATACGGAGATTGCTGTTATGTTCCTTTGAGACCCCTATGCATACAGGTTTATACGACATTGATGTATGGCCCCTTTAAGAACAACATACATACGTTTGATACGATATTGCTGTATGCCCCTTTGACAAACATATGCATACGGGTTGTACGATATTGCTGTATGCCCCCTTTGAAAAACCTATGCATACGGATGATACTAGATTGTTGTAAGTCCCCTTTGAGAACCCATGCATACTGGTGAAACGAGATTTCTGTATGTCGCTTTTGTAACCAATGTATATGAGTGATACGAGATTGCTGTATGCCCCTTTGAAAACCTTTGTATTACGAGTGATACGAGATTGCTGTATGTTTCCCTTTGAGAAACCTATTTGAACGGGGTGATATGAGATTGCTGTATGTCCCTTTTGAGAACCTACACATACGGGTGATACGAGAATTGTTGTATGTCCCTTTGAAAAACCTATGTACACGGGTGCTACCACATTGCTGCATGGTCCCTTTGAGAAAACCTATGCATTACGGGTGATACGAAAATTGTTTGTATGTTCCCCTTTGAGAATCTATGCGTACGGGTGTTACGAGATTGCTGTTATGTCCCTTTGAGAAACACATGCATAACCGGTTGATATGAGAATTGCTGTATGTCGCTATGAGAACCCCTTGTATACGAGTGATACGAGATTGCTGTATGGTCCCTTTATGAACTTATGTATACGGGTGATACGAGATTGCTATATGTACTTTTGTGAAACCTATGTATACGAGTGATAGTGTATTGTTGTATGTCCCCTTTCAGAAAACGTATGCACATGGGTGATACGAGATTGCTGTATGGTTCCCATTGAGAAAATATTGCAAACGGGGTGATATGAGATTGTTATAAGTCCCTCTGAGAAACCTAAGAATACGATATTGAAGTATGTCCCTTTGAGATCCTATGCAAAACGGCTGGGTACCAGATTTTCAGTAATGTCCCCGTTTGAGAAACCTATGCATACGGGTGATTTGAGATTGCCTAACATGTCCCTTTGAGGGACTTTAGCATATGGGGTGATTACGTGATTGCGTATGGTCACTTTGAGAACCTTTTGCATACGTTTGATAAACCTTATGTAAACGGTTGATACGAGATTCCTGTATGTCTTTTTGAGATCCTATGCAAAGTTGGTACCCGATTTCTGTAATTTCCCTTTGAGAAGAGATGCATACGGGTGATATGAGATTGCTTTGAGTCCCTTTGAGAAACCTATGTATACGGGTGATACGAGATTGATTATGTCACTTTGAGTACCTATGTCTATTGGTGATACGAGATTGATATATGGTCCCTTTGACTGTCCTGTACATACGGGTGAAACGAGGACAGCTTTATGTCCCTTTGAGAACATATGTATACGGGAGGTCTGAAATTGGATGTATGTCCCTTTGAAAACCTATGCGTACGGGGTGATATGAGATTGCTGTGTGGTCCCTTTGAGATTTTATGTATACTTGTGATACGAGATTGCTTTATTTTCCCTTTGAAAACCTATGCATTACGGGTGATACGATATTGCTGTATATCTCTTTGAGAGAGAGCCTATGTATACGGGTGATGCAAGATTGTTTGTGAGTCCCTTGAGAAACATATGCAGACGGGTTATACGAGACAGCTGTTTCATTAGAACCTATGTGTACGGTTAAATACGAGACAGCCATATGTTCCTTTGAGAAACCCTATGGATACGGGTGATACGAGATTGCTGTAAGTGCCTTTGTGAAACCCATCTATACGGGTGATGCCAGATTGCTGTATGTCCCTATGAGAACATATTCTTACGTGTGATACGAGCTTGCTGTATGTCCCCATTGAGAGCCTATGCATTCCGTGTGATTCGAGATTTCTATAGGTCCCTTTTGAACCGATGCATACGGGTGACATGAGATTGCTGTATGTTCCTTGGAGAACCTATGCATACGGGGGATACGAGAAAGCTGTATGTCCCTTTGAGAAATATATGTATTACGGTTGATACGTCATTTCTGTATGTCCCTTTGAGAACATATGCATACAGGTGATTACGAGATTTCTGTATGTACCTTTGAGAACCTTTGAATAGGGATGATACGCGAAATTCTGTATTTACCTTTGTGAACCTAATTTATACGGGCGATACGAGATTGCTGTAAGTCCTTTTGAGAACAAAATGCTTACAGCGGATACGAGATTGTTGAATGATCCTTTTAGCACCTATTCAAACTGGTGATACGAGATTGCTGTATGTCCCATTAAAAAACCTATGCATTTCCGTGTGATTCGAGATTTCTGTAGCTCCCTTTTTGAACCGATGCATACGAGTGATACGAGATTGCTGTATGTCCCTTTGAGAACCTATGCATACGGGGTGATACGAGATTGCTGTGTGGTCCCCTTTGAGAATATATGTATACGGTTGATACGTCATTTCTGTAATGTCCCCTTTGAGAACCTATCCATACAGGTGATACGAGATTGCTGTATGTTCCCCATTAAGAACCTATGCATTTCCGTGTGATTCGAGATTTCTGTAGGTCCCTTTTTGAAACCGATGTATAGGGATGATACGCGATTTTCTGTATGTCCCTATGAGAACCTATGCATACGGGTGATACGATATTGCTGTATGTTCCTTTGAGAACCTATGCATACGGGTTGATACAAGGATTGCTGTATGTCCCTTTGAGAAACCTTATTGTATACGGATGATACACGATTTCTGTATGTCCCTATGCGAACCTATGCATACGGGTGATACGAACTTGCTGTATGTCCTTTTGAAAAACCTATGTTATACGGGTGATACGAGATTGCTGTATGTCTCGTTGAGAACCTATACATAACGGGTCCTATACATACGGGTATTAAGAAATTGCTTTATGCCCCTTTGAGAACCGATGTATACGGGTGATATGTGATTTTTGTATGTCCCTTTAAGAACCTATGCGTACGAGTGATACGAGATTAATGCATGTCCATTTGGGAACCTATGTATATGATGTATACGGGATTGATGTATGTCCGTTTGTGCATCTGTGTATAAGATGGATACGGGATTGATGTAGGTCCATTTGAGAACCTATGCTCAGATTAATGTAAGTCCCTTTGAGAACCTATTTATACGGGTGATACGGGACATGTATATGTCAATTTTAGAACCTATGCTTACGGGTGATTCGGGATTGATGTATGTCCTTTTGAGATCCTCTCCACACGGCTGATCCGAGATTGATGTAGGTCCCTTTGAGAACCTATGCATACGGGTGATACGAGATTGCTGTATATCACTTTGAGAGCCTATGTATACGGTGATACAAGATTGCTGTATGTCCCTTTGAGAACCTATCTGTACGGGTGATACGAGACATCCCTATGTCCCTTTGAGAACCAATGTGTATGAGTGATACGAGATTGCTGTATGTCTCTTTGAGAACCTATGCATACGGGATATACGGGGTTGATGTATGTCCTTTTGAGAGCCTATGTATACGGTGATACAAGATCGCTATATGTCCCAATGCTATATGACCCTTTGGGAGCCTGTGAATACGGGTGATACGAGACAGCTCTATGTCCCTTTGAGAACCTTTGTATATGGGTGATACGAGATTGCTGTGTGTCCCTTTGAGAACCTATGAATTCAGGTCACACGAGATTGTTGTATGTCGCTTGGAGAAGCTATGCATAAGGGTGATACGAGATGGCTCTATGTCCCGTTGGGAACCTACGCATACGGGTGATACGAGATTGTTGTATGTCCCGTTGAGAACCTATGCATACGAGTGAAACGAGATTGCTGTATGTCCCTTTTAGAAGCTATGCATACGCGTGATACGAGATGGATGTATGTCCCGTTGAGAACCTATGCATACGGCTGATACGAGATTGCTGTATGTTCCTTTGAGACCCTATGCATACAGGTTATACGACATTGATGTATGGCCCTTTAAGAACACATACATACGTTTGATACGATATTGCTGTATGCCCCTTTGACAACATATGCATACGGGTTGTACGATATTGCTGTATGCCCCTTTGAAAACCTATGCATACGGATGATACTAGATTGTTGTAAGTCCCTTTGAGAACCCATGCATACTGGTGAAACGAGATTTCTGTATGTCGCTTTTGTAACCAATGTATATGAGTGATACGAGATTGCTGTATGCCCCTTTGAAAACCTTTGTATACGAGTGATACGAGATTGCTGTATGTTCCTTTGAGAACCTATTTGAACGGGTGATATGAGATTGCTGTATGTCCCTTTGAGAACCTACACATACGGGTGATACGAGATTGTTGTATGTCCCTTTGAAAACCTATGTACACGGGTGCTACCACATTGCTGCATGTCCCTTTGAGAACCTATGCATACGGGTGATACGAAATTGTTGTATGTCCCTTTGAGAATCTATGCGTACGGGTGTTACGAGATTGCTGTATGTCCCTTTGAGAACACATGCATACCGGTGATATGAGATTGCTGTATGTCGCTATGAGAACCCTTGTATACGAGTGATACGAGATTGCTGTATGTCCCTTTATGAACTTATGTATACGGGTGATACGAGATTGCTATATGTACTTTTGTGAACCTATGTATACGAGTGATAGTGTATTGTTGTATGTCCCTTTCAGAACGTATGCACATGGGTGATACGAGATTGCTGTATGTCCCATTGAGAAAATATGCAAACGGGTGATATGAGATGGTTATAAGTCCCTCTGAGAACCTAAGAATACGATATTGAAGTATGTCCCTTTGAGATCCTATGCAAACGGCTGGTACCAGATTTCAGTATGTCCCGTTGAGAACCTATGCATACGGGTGATTTGAGATTGCTACATGTCCCTTTGAGGACTTTAGCATATGGGTGATACGTGATTGCGTATGTCACTTTGAGAACCTTTGCATACGTTTGATAACCTATGTAAACGGTTGATACGAGATTCCTGTATGTCTTTTTGAGATCCTATGCAAAGTTGGTACCCGATTTCTGTATTTCCCTTTGAGAAGAGATGCATACGGGTGATATGAGATTGCTTTGAGTCCCTTTGAGAACCTATGTATACGGGTGATACGAGATTGATTATGTCACTTTGAGTACCTATGTCTATTGGTGATACGAGATTGATATATGTCCCTTTGACTGTCTGTACATACGGGTGAAACGAGACAGCTTTATGTCCCTTTGAGAACATATGTATACGGGAGGTCTGAAATTGATGTATGTCCCTTTGAAAACCTATGCGTACGGGTGATATGAGATTGCTGTGTGTCCCTTTGAGATTTTATGTATACTTGTGATACGAGATTGCTTTATTTCCCTTTGAAAACCTATGCATACGGGTGATACGATATTGCTGTATATCTCTTTGAGAGAGAGCCTATGTATACGGGTGATGCAAGATTGTTGTGAGTCCCTTTGAGAACATATGCAGACGGGTTATACGAGACAGCTGTTTCATTAGAACCTATGTGTACGGTTAATACGAGACAGCCATATGTTCCTTTGAGAACCTATGGATACGGGTGATACGAGATTGCTGTAAGTGCCTTTGTGAACCCATCTATACGGGTGATGCCAGATTGCTGTATGTCCCTATGAGAACATATTCTTACGTGTGATACGAGCTTGCTGTATGTCCCATTGAGAGCCTATGCATTCCGTGTGATTCGAGATTTCTATAGGTCCCTTTTGAACCGATGCATACGGGTGACATGAGATTGCTGTATGTTCCTTGGAGAACCTATGCATACGGGGGATACGAGAAAGCTGTATGTCCCTTTGAGAATATATGTATACGGTTGATACGTCATTTCTGTATGTCCCTTTGAGAACATATGCATACAGGTGATACGAGATTTCTGTATGTACCTTTGAGAACCTTTGAATAGGGATGATACGCGAATTCTGTATTTACCTTTGTGAACCTATTTATACGGGCGATACGAGATTGCTGTAAGTCCTTTTGAGAACAAATGCTTACAGCGGATACGAGATTGTTGAATGATCCTTTTAGCACCTATTCAAACTGGTGATACGAGATTGCTGTATGTCCCATTAAAAACCTATGCATTCCGTGTGATTCGAGATTTCTGTAGCTCCCTTTTTGAACCGATGCATACGAGTGATACGAGATTGCTGTATGTCCCTTTGAGAACCTATGCATACGGGTGATACGAGATTGCTGTGTGTCCCTTTGAGAATATATGTATACGGTTGATACGTCATTTCTGTATGACCCTTTGAGAACCTATCCATACAGGTGATACGAGATTGCTGTATGTCCCATTAAGAACCTATGCATTCCGTGTGATTCGAGATTTCTGTAGGTCCCTTTTTGAACCGATGTATAGGGATGATACGCGATTTCTGTATGTCCCTATGAGAACCTATGCATACGGGTGATACGATATTGCTGTATGTTCCTTTGAGAACCTATGCATACGGGTGATACAAGATTGCTGTATGTCCCTTTGAGAACCTATGTATACGGATGATACACGATTTCTGTATGTCCCTATGCGAACCTATGCATACGGGTGATACGAACTTGCTGTATGTCCTTTTGAAAACCTATGTATACGGGTGATACGAGATAGCTGTATATCCCTTTGAGAACCTATTTATACGAGTGATAGTAGATTGCTGTATGTCCCTTTGAGAACCTATTTATACGAGTGATAGTAGATTGCTGTAAGCCCCATTTACAACCTATTTATACGGTGATACTAGCTTGCTGTATGTCCCTTTGAGAACATATGCATACGGGTTATAAGAGATTGCTGTATGTCCCTTTAAGAACCCATGCATACGGGTGAAACGAGATTGCGGTATGTCCCTATGAGAGCATATGTATACGGTTGATACGTCATTTCTGTATTCCCTTTGAGAACCTATGCATACAGGTGATACGAGATAACTGTATGTTCCTTTGAGAACCTATGCATGCGGATGATACGCCATTCCTGTATGTCACTTTGAGAACCCATGCATACGTGTGATACGAGCTTGCTGTATGTCCTTTTGAAAACCTATGTATACGGGTGATACTAGATAGCTGTATGTCCCTTTGAGAACCTATTTATACGATTGATAGGAGATTGCTTTATGCCCCTTTGAGAACCTATTTATACGGTGATACTAGCTTGCTGTATGTCCCTTTGAGAACATATGCATACAGGTGATATGAGATTGCTGTAGGTCTCTTTGTGAACCTATGCAAATTGGTAATACGAGATTGCTGTATGTCACTTTGAGAACCTGTGCATACGGGTGATACGAGATTGCGGTATGTTCCTATTAGAACATATGTATACGGTTGATACGTGATTTCTGTATGTCCCTTTGAGAACCTATGCATACAGATGATACGAGATTGCTGTATGTCCTTTTGAGAACCTATGCATACGGTTGATACAAGATTGCTGTATGTCCTTTTGAAAACCTATGCATACGGGTGATACGAGATTGTCGTATTTCCTTTTGAGAACAAATACTTACGGGAGATGCGAGATTGCAGTATGCCCCTTTGATAGCCTACGTATACGATTGATACGAGATTGAAGTATGTCTCTTTTAGAACCTATGCATACGGGTGATACTTGATTGCTGTATATCTCTTTGGAAACATATGGATACGGGGGATACAAGAGAGCTATAAGTCCCTTGAGAACCTATGTATACGGTTGAAACGAGACAGCGAACAGCTATGGATAAGGGTGATAGGAGATTGCTATATGTTCCTATGAGAAGCTATCTATACGAGTGATACGATATTGTTGTATGTCCCTTTGAGAATTTATGCATACTGGTGATACGAGATTGCTGTATGTCCCTTTGATAACCAATGTAATCGGGTGATACGCGATTGCTGTATGTCTCTTTGATAACCTATGTATACGTGTGATATGAAATTGCTGAATGTCCTTTTGAAAACCGATGCGTTCGGGTGATATGAGATTGCTGTATGTCCCTTTGAGATTCTATGTAAACGGGTGATACGAGATGGCTGTATGTCCCTTTGAGAACCTATCTATACGGGTGATACGAGATTGCTGTAACTTTGAGAACCTACGCATCATACGGGTGATACGAGATTGCCCTATGACCCTTTGGGAACCTATGCATACGGGTGATACGAGATTTATTTATGTCCCTTTGAGAACATATGCAAACGTGTGATACGAGAATGCTGTCTCTTTCAGAAACTATGCATACGGTGATAGGAGATTGCTGTATCTCTCTTTGAGAACATACATATAAGGGTGATACGAGATTGTTATATGTCCCTTTGAGAAACTATGTATACCGTTGATACGAGATTGTTGTATGTAGCTTTGAGCACCTATGCATAGGCGTGATACGAGATTGCCGTATGATCCTTAGAGGACCTCTGCATATGGGTGATACGAGATTGCTGTATGTCCCTTTGAGAACCTATGCATACGGGTGATACGAGATTGTTTTACGTCCCTTTGAGAAACTATGTATATGGGTGATACGAGATGGTTCTATGTCCCGTTGAGAACCTATGTATACGGGTGATACGAGTTTGCTGTATGTCCTTTGAGAAATTACGCATACGGGTGATACGAGATAGCTGTTTGTCCATTTGAGAACCTATGCATACCAGGTGATACGATATTGTTGTATGTCTCTTTGAGAACCTATGCATACGAGTGATACGAGATTGCTGTATGCTCCTCTCTGAACCTATGGATACGGGTGATACGAGATTGTTGTATGTCAATTTGAGAACCTCTGCAAACGGATGATACGAGATTGCTGTATGTCTCTTTGGGAACCTATGCATACGGGTGATACGATATTGATGTATGTCCATTTAAGAACCTATGCCTACGGGTGATATGAGATTGCTGTATGCCCCTCTCCGAACCTATGGATACGGGTGATACGAGATTG
The DNA here is from genome assembly GCA_037043455.1 of Cyrtodaria siliqua. NCBI lineage: Eukaryota > Metazoa > Mollusca > Bivalvia > Adapedonta > Hiatellidae > Cyrtodaria > Cyrtodaria siliqua. The sequence continues at coordinate 10,193 of JAWPHD010015935.1, forward strand.
TTGTATGTCCGTTTAAGAACCTACGCATCAGGGTGATACGCGATTACTGTATGTCCATTTGCGAAACTATGCATATGGGTGATACGAGCTTGCTGTATGTCTCTTTGAGAACCTATGGATACGGGTGATACGAGATTGCTGTATGTCCCTTTAAGAACCTATGTATACAGGTGATACGAGATTTCAGTATGTTCTTTTGAGAAATTATGCGTGCGGCTGATACGAGATTGCTGTACATCCCTCTGAGAACCGGTGCATACAGGTGATACGAGATTGCTGTACATCAACCTGAGAACCTAAGCATGTGGGTGATACGAGATCGTTATACGCCCCTTTGAGAACCTATGGATACGTGTGATACGATATTGCTGTATGTCCAATTGAGAACCGATACATACGGGTGGTACGAGATTGTTGTATGTCCCTTTGAGAACCTATACATACAGGTGATACGACATTGATGTATGTCCTTTTAAGAACCCATGTATACGGGTGATACGAGATTGCTGTACATCACTTTGAGAACCGATGCATACGGGTGATACGAGATTGCTGTACATCAATCTGAGAACCTATGCATACGGGTGATACGAGATTGTTTTACGTCCTTTTGAGAAACTATGTATATGGGTGATACGAGATTACTGTATGTCCCTTTGGGAACATATGGATACTGGTGATACGAGATTGCTATATGCCCCTTTGAGAACTTATGTATACGAGTGATACGAGATTACTGTATGTCCATTTGCGAAACTATACATATGGGTCATACGAGATGGCTGTATGTCTCTTTGAGCACCTATGGATACGGTTGATACGAGATTGCTGTATGTCCCTTTAAGAACCTATTTATACGGGTGATACGAGATTTCAGTATGTTCTTTTGAGAAATTATGCATGCGGGTGATACGAGATTCTTGTACATCCCTCTGAGAACCTGTGCATACAGGTGATACGAGATTGCTGTACATCCCTCTGAGAACCTAAGCATACGGGCGATATGAGATCGTTATACGCCCCTTTGAGAAACTATGGATACGGGTGATACGAAATTGCTGCAAGTCTCTTTGAGAACCTATGGATATCGGTGATACGAGATTTCTGTATGTTTAGAGAATTTATGCATACGGATGATACGAGTTTGATGTATGTCCATTTGACAACCTATGCATACCGGGTGATACGAGATTGCTGTGTCCCTTTGAGAACTTATGCATACGGCGGATACGAGATTGCTGTATGTCCCTTTGAGAACCTATGTATATAGGTGATACGAGATTACTGTATGTCCCTTTGGGAACATATGGATACTGGTGATAAGAGCTTGCTATATGCCCCTTTGATTACCTTTGTATATGGGTGATACGAGATTGCTGTATGTAACTTTGAGAACCTACGCATACGGGTGATTTGAGATTGCTTTCTGTCCCTTTGGGAACCTATGAATACGGGTGATACGAGATTTATGTATGTCCCTTTGTAAACCAATGCATATGTGTAATAGGAGATTGCTGTATTTCTCTTTGAGAACCTATGCGTGCGGGTGATACGAAATTGCTCTATGTCTCTTTGAGAACCTATGCATACGGATGGTAGGAGATTGCTGTATGTCTCTTTGAGAACCTTTGCGTACGGGTGATACGAGTTTGCTTTATGTCCCTTTGGGAACCTATGCATACGAGGGATAGGAGATTGCTGTATGTCTCTTGGAGAACCTATGCATACGGGTGATACGAGATTGCTCTATGTCTCTTTCATGACCTACGCATACGGGTGATAGGAACTCTGTATGTCTCTTTGAGAACCTTTGCGTACGGGTGATACGAGTTTGCTTTATGTCCCTTTGGGAACCTATGCATACGAGGGATAGGAGATTGCTGTATGTCTCTTGGAGAACCTATGCGTATGGGTGATACGAATTGCTGTATGTCCCTTTGAGAACATATGCATACAGGTGATATGAGTTTACTGTATGTCCCTTTCAGAACACATGCATACGGGTGATACGAGATTGCTGTATGTCGCTTTGAGATCCTTTGTATACGGGTGATACGATATTTGCTGTATGTACCTTTGAGAACCTATGCATACGGGTGATACGAGATAGATGTATCTCCCTATGAGAACCTATGCACACATGCGATATGAGATCACTGTATGTTCCTTTAAGAACCCATGCATACGGGTGATACGAGATTGCTATATGTTGCTTTGACAACCTATGTATACGGGTGATACAAGATTTGCTCTATGTCCCTTTGGGAACCTATGCATACGGGTGATACGAGATTTATATATGTCCCTTTGAGATACTATGCATACGGGTGATAAGAGATTGAAATACTTCCGTTTGAGAACCTAATCAAACGGGTGATACGAGATTGCTGTATGTCCTTTTGAGAACCAATGCATACGGGTGATACGAGATTGATCTAAGTCTCTTGGAGAAACTATGCGTAGGCGTGATACGAGATTGCTCTATGTCACTTTGAGAACCTATGCATACGGGTTATAGGAGACTGCTGTATGTCCTTTTGTGGATCTATGTATAGGGGTGATAGTAGATTGCTCTATGTCTCTTTGATAAACTATGCATACGGGTGATAAGAGAATGAAATATGTCCCTTTGAGAACCTATGCATACGGGTGATACGAGATTGCTGTATGTACCTTTGAGAACATATGCATACGGCTGATACTAGATTGATGTGTGTCCCTTTCAGAACCTATACATACAGGTGATACGACATTGATGTATGTCCTTTTAAGAACCCATGTATACGGGTGATACGAGATTGCTGTATGTCACTTTGAGAACCTATGCATACGTGTGATACGGGATTGCTGTATGTCCTTTGAGAACCCATGCATACGGGTAATATGACATTGATGTATGTCCCTCTAAAAACCTATGTATACGGGTAATACGAGATTGTTCTATGTCACTTTGAGACCCTATGCATACGCGTGATACGAGATTGCTGTATGTCCTTTTGAGAACCCATGGATACCGGTGATGCGAGATTGCTGTATGTCGCTTTGAGAACCCAAGTATACGGGTGATACGAAATTGCTGTATGTCCCAGTGAGAACATATGTATACGGCTGATACGAGATTGCTGTATGTCCCTTTGAGAACCTATGTAAACGGGTGATACGAGATTTCTGTATGTCCCTTTGAGAATCTATGCACACGGGTAATAGGAGATTGTTGTATGTTCCTTTGAGAAGCTATGCATACGGATGATACGAAACTGTTTTATGTCCTTTTGAGAGCCCTTGCTTACGTGTAATACGAGATTGCTGTATATCCCTTTGAGAACCTATGTGTACGATTGATACGAGATTACGGTATATCCCTTTGAGAATATATGCATATGGATTATACCAGATTGCTGTATGTCCCTTTGAGAACCTATGCATACTAATTGTGATTGGATATTACTGTATGTCCCTTTGAGAACATATGTATACTGGTTATACGAGATTGTTGTATGTCTCTTTGAGAAGCTATGCATACTTGTGATACGAGATTGCTGTATATCCGTTTGAGAGCCGATGCTTACGGGTGATACGAGATTGCTGTATATCCATTTGAGAACCTATGTGTACGATTGATACGAGATTTCTGTATGTCCCTTTGAGAATCTATGCATACGGATTATACCAGATTGCTGTATATCCCTTTGAGAACCTATGCATAATAATTGTGATAGGATATTAATGTATGTCCCTTTGAGAACATATGTATACTGGTTATACGAGATTGCTGTATGTCCCTTTAAGAACCTATGTGTACGTGTGATATTAGATTGCGGTATTTCCATTTGAGAACCTATGCACACGAGTGATACAAGATTGTTGTATATCCCTTTGAGAACCTGTACATACGGGTCATTGAGATTGCTGTATGTTCTTATGAGAACCCATGCTTAAGGGTGATACGAGATTGCTGTATGTCCCTTTGAGAAATTATGCATACGGGTGATAGTGATTGCTGTATGTCATTTTGAGAACCCTTGATTACGGGTGATACGAGATTGCTGTATTTTCATTTGAGAACCTATGCTTACGGGTGATACGAGACTGCTGTATGACCCTTGAGAACCTATGGATATGGGTGATATGAGACAGCTATATGTTACTTTGAGAACCTATGCATACGGGTGATACGTGATTGATGTATGTCACGTTGAGAACCTATGTATACGGGTGATAGGAGATTTCTGTATGTCTCTTTGATAATGCATGTATACGAGTGATACGATATTTATGTATGTCCCTTTGAGAACTTATGCATATGGGTTATACGAGATTGCTGTATATCCCTTTGAGAGCCTATGCATACGGATGATATGAGATTGCTGTATGTCCCTTTCAGAACCTATGCATACGGGTGATACGAGATTGCTGTATGTCCCTTTGAAAATCTATGTATACGGGTTATATGTGATTTCTGTAGGTCCTTTTGAGAACCCATGGATACCGGTGATACGAGATTGCTGTATGTCGCTTTGAGAACCCAAGTATACGGGTGATACGAGATTGCTGTATTTCCCAGTGAGAACATATGTATACGGCTGATACGAGATTGCTGTATGTCCCTTTGGGAACTTATGTAATCGGGTGATACAGTATTGTTTTATGTCCCTTTGAGAACCTATGCATACGGGTAATACGAGATTGTTGTATGTCCCTTTAAGAACCTATGCCTAATAGTGATACGAGACTGCTGTATGTCCCTTTGAGAATCTATGGATACGGGTGATACGAGACAGCTATATGTTCCTTTGAGAACCTATGCATACGGGTGATACGAGATTGCTGTATGTCCCGTTGAGAACCTATGTATACGGGTGATACGAGATTTCTGTATGTCTCTTTTATAATGCATGTATACGAGTGATACGAAATTTATGTATGTCCCTTTAAGAACTTATGCATATGGGTGATACGTGATTGCTGTATGTCCCTTTGAGAGCCTATGCATATGGGTGATACGAGATTGCTGTTTGTCCCTTTGATAACCTATGTCAACGGGTGATACGAAATTGCTGTATGTCTCTTTGAGAACCTTATTATACGGGTGATACGAGGCAGGTATATGTGCCTTTGAGAACATATTTTTACGGGTCATATGAGAGTGTTGTATGTCCCTTTGATAACCTATGTATATGGGTGATATTAGATTGCTGTATGTCACTTTGAGAACCTGTGTATATGGGGTGATACGAGATTGCTGTATGTCTCGTTGAGAACCTATACATACGGGTATTAAGAAATTGCTTTATGCCCCTTTGAGAACCGATGTATACGGGTGATATGTGATTTTTGTATGTCCCTTTAAGAACCTATGCGTACGAGTGATACGAGATTAATGCATGTCCATTTGGGAACCTATGTATATGATGTATACGGGATTGATGTATGTCCGTTTGAGCATCTGTGTATAAGATGGATACGGGATTGATGTAGGTCCATTTGAGAACCTATGCTCAGATTAATGTAAGTCCCTTTGAGAACCTATTTATACGGGTGATACGGGACATGTATATGTCAATTTTAGAACCTATGCTTACGGGTGATTCGGGATTGATGTATGTCCTTTTGAGATCCTCTCCACACGGCTGATCCGAGATTGATGTAGGTCCCTTTGAGAACCTATGCATACGGGTGATACGAGATTGCTGTATATCACTTTGAGAGCCTATGTATACGGTGATACAAGATTGCTGTATGTCCCTTTGAGAACCTATCTGTACGGGTGATACGAGACATCCCTATGTCCCTTTGAGAACCAATGTGTATGAGTGATACGAGATTGCTGTATGTCTCTTTGAGAACCTATGCATACGGGATATACGGGGTTGATGTATGTCCTTTTGAGAGCCTATGTATACGGTGATACAAGATCGCTATATGTCCCAATGCTATATGACCCTTTGGGAGCCTGTGAATACGGGTGATACGAGACAGCTCTATGTCCCTTTGAGAACCTTTGTATATGGGTGATACGAGATTGCTGTGTGTCCCTTTGAGAACCTATGAATTCAGGTCACACGAGATTGTTGTATGTCGCTTGGAGAAGCTATGCATAAGGGTGATACGAGATGGCTCTATGTCCCGTTGGGAACCTACGCATACGGGTGATACGAGATTGTTGTATGTCCCGTTGAGAACCTATGCATACGAGTGAAACGAGATTGCTGTATGTCCCTTTTAGAAGCTATGCATACGCGTGATACGAGATGGATGTATGTCCCGTTGAGAACCTATGCATACGGCTGATACGAGATTGCTGTATGTTCCTTTGAGACCCTATGCATACAGGTTATACGACATTGATGTATGGCCCTTTAAGAACACATACATACGTTTGATACGATATTGCTGTATGCCCCTTTGACAACATATGCATACGGGTTGTACGATATTGCTGTATGCCCCTTTGAAAACCTATGCATACGGATGATACTAGATTGTTGTAAGTCCCTTTGAGAACCCATGCATACTGGTGAAACGAGATTTCTGTATGTCGCTTTTGTAACCAATGTATATGAGTGATACGAGATTGCTGTATGCCCCTTTGAAAACCTTTGTATACGAGTGATACGAGATTGCTGTATGTTCCTTTGAGAACCTATTTGAACGGGTGATATGAGATTGCTGTATGTCCCTTTGAGAACCTACACATACGGGTGATACGAGATTGTTGTATGTCCCTTTGAAAACCTATGTACACGGGTGCTACCACATTGCTGCATGTCCCTTTGAGAACCTATGCATACGGGTGATACGAAATTGTTGTATGTCCCTTTGAGAATCTATGCGTACGGGTGTTACGAGATTGCTGTATGTCCCTTTGAGAACACATGCATACCGGTGATATGAGATTGCTGTATGTCGCTATGAGAACCCTTGTATACGAGTGATACGAGATTGCTGTATGTCCCTTTATGAACTTATGTATACGGGTGATACGAGATTGCTATATGTACTTTTGTGAACCTATGTATACGAGTGATAGTGTATTGTTGTATGTCCCTTTCAGAACGTATGCACATGGGTGATACGAGATTGCTGTATGTCCCATTGAGAAAATATGCAAACGGGTGATATGAGATTGTTATAAGTCCCTCTGAGAACCTAAGAATACGATATTGAAGTATGTCCCTTTGAGATCCTATGCAAACGGCTGGTACCAGATTTCAGTATGTCCCGTTGAGAACCTATGCATACGGGTGATTTGAGATTGCTACATGTCCCTTTGAGGACTTTAGCATATGGGTGATACGTGATTGCGTATGTCACTTTGAGAACCTTTGCATACGTTTGATAACCTATGTAAACGGTTGATACGAGATTCCTGTATGTCTTTTTGAGATCCTATGCAAAGTTGGTACCCGATTTCTGTATTTCCCTTTGAGAAGAGATGCATACGGGTGATATGAGATTGCTTTGAGTCCCTTTGAGAACCTATGTATACGGGTGATACGAGATTGATTATGTCACTTTGAGTACCTATGTCTATTGGTGATACGAGATTGATATATGTCCCTTTGACTGTCTGTACATACGGGTGAAACGAGACAGCTTTATGTCCCTTTGAGAACATATGTATACGGGAGGTCTGAAATTGATGTATGTCCCTTTGAAAACCTATGCGTACGGGTGATATGAGATTGCTGTGTGTCCCTTTGAGATTTTATGTATACTTGTGATACGAGATTGCTTTATTTCCCTTTGAAAACCTATGCATACGGGTGATACGATATTGCTGTATATCTCTTTGAGAGAGAGCCTATGTATACGGGTGATGCAAGATTGTTGTGAGTCCCTTTGAGAACATATGCAGACGGGTTATACGAGACAGCTGTTTCATTAGAACCTATGTGTACGGTTAATACGAGACAGCCATATGTTCCTTTGAGAACCTATGGATACGGGTGATACGAGATTGCTGTAAGTGCCTTTGTGAACCCATCTATACGGGTGATGCCAGATTGCTGTATGTCCCTATGAGAACATATTCTTACGTGTGATACGAGCTTGCTGTATGTCCCATTGAGAGCCTATGCATTCCGTGTGATTCGAGATTTCTATAGGTCCCTTTTGAACCGATGCATACGGGTGACATGAGATTGCTGTATGTTCCTTGGAGAACCTATGCATACGGGGGATACGAGAAAGCTGTATGTCCCTTTGAGAATATATGTATACGGTTGATACGTCATTTCTGTATGTCCCTTTGAGAACATATGCATACAGGTGATACGAGATTTCTGTATGTACCTTTGAGAACCTTTGAATAGGGATGATACGCGAATTCTGTATTTACCTTTGTGAACCTATTTATACGGGCGATACGAGATTGCTGTAAGTCCTTTTGAGAACAAATGCTTACAGCGGATACGAGATTGTTGAATGATCCTTTTAGCACCTATTCAAACTGGTGATACGAGATTGCTGTATGTCCCATTAAAAACCTATGCATTCCGTGTGATTCGAGATTTCTGTAGCTCCCTTTTTGAACCGATGCATACGAGTGATACGAGATTGCTGTATGTCCCTTTGAGAACCTATGCATACGGGTGATACGAGATTGCTGTGTGTCCCTTTGAGAATATATGTATACGGTTGATACGTCATTTCTGTATGTCCCTTTGAGAACCTATCCATACAGGTGATACGAGATTGCTGTATGTCCCATTAAGAACCTATGCATTCCGTGTGATTCGAGATTTCTGTAGGTCCCTTTTTGAACCGATGTATAGGGATGATACGCGATTTCTGTATGTCCCTATGAGAACCTATGCATACGGGTGATACGATATTGCTGTATGTTCCTTTGAGAACCTATGCATACGGGTGATACAAGATTGCTGTATGTCCCTTTGAGAACCTATGTATACGGATGATACACGATTTCTGTATGTCCCTATGCGAACCTATGCATACGGGTGATACGAACTTGCTGTATGTCCTTTTGAAAACCTATGTATACGGGTGATACGAGATAGCTGTATATCCCTTTGAGAACCTATTTATACGAGTGATAGTAGATTGCTGTATGTCCCTTTGAGAACCTATTTATACGAGTGATAGTAGATTGCTGTAAGCCCCATTTACAACCTATTTATACGGTGATACTAGCTTGCTGTATGTCCCTTTGAGAACATATGCATACGGGTTATAAGAGATTGCTGTATGTCCCTTTAAGAACCCATGCATACGGGTGAAACGAGATTGCGGTATGTCCCTATGAGAGCATATGTATACGGTTGATACGTCATTTCTGTATTCCCTTTGAGAACCTATGCATACAGGTGATACGAGATAACTGTATGTTCCTTTGAGAACCTATGCATGCGGATGATACGCCATTCCTGTATGTCACTTTGAGAACCCATGCATACGTGTGATACGAGCTTGCTGTATGTCCTTTTGAAAACCTATGTATACGGGTGATACTAGATAGCTGTATGTCCCTTTGAGAACCTATTTATACGATTGATAGGAGATTGCTTTATGCCCCTTTGAGAACCTATTTATACGGTGATACTAGCTTGCTGTATGTCCCTTTGAGAACATATGCATACAGGTGATATGAGATTGCTGTAGGTCTCTTTGTGAACCTATGCAAATTGGTAATACGAGATTGCTGTATGTCACTTTGAGAACCTGTGCATACGGGTGATACGAGATTGCGGTATGTTCCTATTAGAACATATGTATACGGTTGATACGTGATTTCTGTATGTCCCTTTGAGAACCTATGCATACAGATGATACGAGATTGCTGTATGTCCTTTTGAGAACCTATGCATACGGTTGATACAAGATTGCTGTATGTCCTTTTGAAAACCTATGCATACGGGTGATACGAGATTGTCGTATTTCCTTTTGAGAACAAATACTTACGGGAGATGCGAGATTGCAGTATGCCCCTTTGATAGCCTACGTATACGATTGATACGAGATTGAAGTATGTCTCTTTTAGAACCTATGCATACGGGTGATACTTGATTGCTGTATATCTCTTTGGAAACATATGGATACGGGGGATACAAGAGAGCTATAAGTCCCTTGAGAACCTATGTATACGGTTGAAACGAGACAGCGAACAGCTATGGATAAGGGTGATAGGAGATTGCTATATGTTCCTATGAGAAGCTATCTATACGAGTGATACGATATTGTTGTATGTCCCTTTGAGAATTTATGCATACTGGTGATACGAGATTGCTGTATGTCCCTTTGATAACCAATGTAATCGGGTGATACGCGATTGCTGTATGTCTCTTTGATAACCTATGTATACGTGTGATATGAAATTGCTGAATGTCCTTTTGAAAACCGATGCGTTCGGGTGATATGAGATTGCTGTATGTCCCTTTGAGATTCTATGTAAACGGGTGATACGAGATGGCTGTATGTCCCTTTGACAACCTATGCATACGGGTGATACGAGATTGCTGTAAAACCCTTTGCATACCTTTGTACACGGGTGATATTAGACTGCTGCATGTCCCTTTGAAAACCTATGCGTGCGGGTGGTATGAGATTTCTGTATGTCCTTTTGAGATTCTATCGATACGGGTGATACGAGATTGCTATATGTTCCTTTGAAAACCTATGTGTTCGGGTGATATGAGATTGCCGTATGTCCAGTTGAGATTCTTTGTAAACGGGTGAACCGAGATTGCTAAATGTCTCTTCGAGAACCTATGCATACAGTTGATACGAGATTGCTGTATATCCCTTTAATACCCTATGTATACGGGTGATACAAGATTGCTGTAAGTCGCTTTGACAACATATATGTAGACGGGTTATACGAGATTGCTTTATGTCTCTTTGCGAGCCTATTCATACGGGTGATACGAGATTGCTCTGTTTTTTTGAGAGTCTATGTATACAGGTGATACAAGTTTGATGTATGTCCCTTTTAGAACCTATGCATTCCGTGTGATTCAAGATTTCTGTAGGTCCCTTTTTGAACCGATGCATACGAGTGATACGAGATTGCTATATGTCCCTTTGCGAGCCTATTCATACGGGTGATACGAGTTTGCTGTATGTCCCGTTTGAAACCTATGCATAAGGGTGATACGAGATTGCTGTATGATTTCTTGAGAACCTATTTATAAGGGTGATACGAGATCGCTGTATTTTTCTGCGAGAACCTATGCATACAGGGGATACGACATCGAGTAATGTCCATTTAAGAACCCATGTATACGGTTGATACGATATTGCTGTATGTCACTCTGAGAACCTATGCATACGGGTGATACGAGATTGTTGTATGTCCCTTCGAGAACCCATGCATACCGGTGATACGAGATTGCTGTATGTCGCTTGGAGAACCCATGTATACGGGTGATACGTGATTACATTATGTCCCTTTGAGAATCTATGAATACGGGTAAAACGAGATTGCTGTATGTCCCTTTGAGAATCTATGTATACGGGTGATACGAGATTGCTGTGTGTCCCTTTGGGAACCTATGTATACGGGAGATACGAGATTGATGTATGTGCCTTTGACAACCTATGCATGCAACTGATACGAGATTGTTGTATGTCCCTGTGAAGACCAATGCATACGGTCTACCCGAGATTGCCATATGTCCTTTTGAGGACCGATGCTTACGGGTTATAAGAGATTGCTTTAAGTCCCTTCAGAACCTATGCATACGGGTGATACGAGAGAGCAATATGTTCCTTTGAGAACCTATGCATACGGTGGATAGGTGATTGCTGTAGGTCCCTTTGAGAACCTATGCATACAGGTGATACGAGATTTCTGTATGTCCCTTTGAGAACCTATGCATACGGATGATACGGGATTTCTGTATTTACTTTTAAGAATCTATGTATACGGGTGATACGAGATTGCTGTGTGTCCTTTTGAGAACACATGCTTACAGGTGATACCAGATTTATGAATGTCCCTTTTGGAACCTATTCAAACGGGTGATACGAGATTGCTGTATATCCCTTTGAGAACATATGCATGCCTGGTGAGATGAGATTGATGTATGTCCCTTTCAAAACCTATGCATAAGGTTGATACGATATTGTTTTATGTCCCTTTGTGTTTCTTAGATAACCTATGCATACGGGTGATACGAGATTGCTGTATGTCACTTTGAGTACATATGTTTATGGGTGATACGGGATTGCTATATGTCACTTTGAGTACGTATGTTTATGGGTGATACGAGATTGCTATATGTTCCTTTGACAGCCTGTGAATACGTGTGATACGAGACAGCTCTATGTCCCTTTGAGAACCTATGAATACGGGTGATACTCATATGGCCCTTTGAAAACCTGTGCGTACGGGTGATATGAGATTGCTGTATGTACCTTCAAGATTCTATGTATACGGTTGGTACGAGATTGTTGAATGTCCCTTTCAGAATCTATTCAAACGGGATTTCTATATATTCCGTTGAGAACCTATGCATTCCGGGTGATTCGATATTTTTGTAGGCCCCTTTGTGAACCTATGCATACGGGTGATACGAGATTGCTGTGTGTCCTTTTGAGAACCTATGCATAAGGGTGATATGTGATTGCTGTGTGTCACTCTGAGAACATATGTATACGGTTGGTACGTGATTTCTGTATGTCTCTTTGAGAACCTAGGAATAGAGGTGATACGAGATTGCTGTATGTCCGTTTGAGATCATATGCAGACGGTTTATACGAAATAGCTATACGTCTCATTAGAACCTATGTATACGGTTGATACGAGACAGATATATGTTCCTTTGAGAACCTATGGATACGGGTGATACGAGATAGATGTATGTCCCTTTGAGAACCTATTTATACGAGTGATAGGAGATTGCTGTATGCCCCTTTGAGAACCTATTTATACGGTGATACTAGCTTGCTGTATATGTCCTTTGATAACCAATTTAATCGGTTGATACGAGATTGCTGTCTGTCCCTTTGATAACCTATGTATACGGGTGATATGGGATTGATGAATGTTCCTTTGAAAACCTATGCGTTCGGGTGATATGAGATTGCTGTATGTCCCTTTGAGATTCAATGTAAACGGGTGATATGAAAATTGCTGTATGTCCCTTTGACAACCTATGCATACGGGTGATACGAGATTGCTGTAATGTCCCTTTGATAACCTATGCATACGGGTGATACGAGATTGCTGTAAAACCCTTTGCGTACCTTTGTATACGGGTGATATTAGATTGCTGCATGTGCCTTTGAAAACCTATGCGTGCGGGTGATATGAGATTGCTGTATGTCCCTTTGAGATTCTATCGATACGGGTGATACAAGTTGGCTATATGTCCCTTTGAAAACCTATGTGTTCGGGTGATATAATATTGCCGTATGTCCAATTGAGATTCTATGTAAACGGGTGAACTGAGATTGCTATATGTCCCTTCGAGAACCTATGTATACTGGTGATACGAGATTGCTGTATATCCCTTTGAGAGCCTATGTATACGGCTGATACAAGATTGCTGTAAGTCCCTTGTCCCTTTGACGGGTTATACGAGATTGCTTTATGTCTCTTTTCGAGCCTATTCATAAGGGTGATACGAGAATGCTCTATGTCCCTTTGAGAGCCTATGTATACAGGTGATACGAGATTACTGTATGTCCCTTTTAGACCTATGCATACGGGTGATACGAGATTGCTATATGTCCCTTTGCGAGCCTATTCATACGGGTGATACGAGTTTGCTGTATGTCCCTTTTGAAACCTATGCATAAGGGTGATACGAGATTGCTGTATGATTGTTTGAGAACCTATTTATAAGGGTGATACGAGATCGCTGTATTTTCCTGTGGGAACCTATGCATACAGGTGATACGACATCGATACATGTCCCTTTTAGAACCCATGTATACGGTTGATACGATATTGCTGTATGTCCCTTAGAGAACCTATGCATACGGGTGATACGAGATTGCTGTATGTCCCTTTAAGAACCCATGCATACCGGTGATACGAAATTGCTGTATGTCGCTAGGAGAACCCATGTATACGGGTGATACGAGATTAATTTATGTCCCTTTGAGAATATATGTATACGGGTAAGACGAGATTGCTGTATGTCCCTTTGAGAATCTATGTATACGGGTGATACAAGATTGGCTGTGTGTCCCTTTGGGAACCTATGTATACGGGAGATACGAGATTGTTGTATGTCCCTTTGAGAACCTATGCATGCAAGTGATACGAGATGATTGTTGTATGTCCCTGTGAAGACCAATGCATACGGTCGACCCGAGATTGCCATATGTCATTTTGAGGACCGATGCTTACGGGTTATAAGAGATTGCTTTAAGTCCCTTCAGAACCTATGCATACGGGTGGTACGAGAGAGCAATATGTTCCTTTGAGAACCTATGCATACGGGTGACAGGAGATTGCTGTATGTCCCTTTGAGGACCTATGTATACGGGTGATACTAGATTACTGTATGTCCCTTTGAATACCTATGCATACAGGTGATAAGACATTGTTGTATGTCCCTTTGATAACCTATGCATACGGGTGATACGATATTGTTGTATGATGTATGACCCTTTGAGAACCTATGCATATGGGTAATACAATTGCTGTATGTCCTTTTGAGAACCCATGCTTATGGGTATTACGAGACAGCTATATGAACCCTTAAGAACCTATGTATACGGTTGATACGAGACAGCTGTATGTTTATTTGAGAACCTATGCGTACGGGTGATACGAGATTGCTGTATGTCCCGTTGAGAACCTATGTATATGGGTGATACAAGATTGTTGTAAGTCCCTTTGAGAACATATGCAGACGGGTTATACGAGATTGCTTTATGTCTCTTTGCGAGCCTATTCATAAGGGTGATACGACATTGCTATATGTCCCTTTGCGAGCCTATCATACGGGTGATACAAGATTGCTGTATGTCCCTTTGAGATTCAATGTAAACGGGTGATAGGGAAATTGCTGTATGTCCCTTTGACAACCTACGCATACCGGTATACGAAATTGCTGTATGTCCCTTTGAAAACCTATGCATACAGGATGATTCGAGATTGCGTTATCTCCCTTTGAGAACCTATGCATAACGGTGATACGATATTGCTGTATGCCCCTTTGAGAACCTATGCATACGGTTGATACCACATTGCTGTATGTCCCTTTGAGAACTTATGCATACACTGGGTAAAGCATTTAGTGTTTTATAGGCTAAAAGGTACGGCTAATGCAGCGTTAAATTGCAAAATGAATTTCCTTGTAAATAAGGATTTATTTTTAGGCTCTTGAACTGTAAAAAGTAAAGTTGCGTTGAACTATTCAACTAATTGAATAATGAATTGCAAAGAGTTGCATTATTATGTAAAAACCGCAAGGGATGCACGCAGCGAGTTTAAAAAACGAGATTGCTGTATGCTGTATGATGATACGAGATTGCTGTATGTCCTTTTGAGAACCTATGCATACGAAATAACGAACACATGCTTACCTCTGCAACATGGGACGACATCAGAATTCGTAGAAAGTTGTTGTGTGTTCGTATTATTCCAAATACATACATTAGCTCCGGGGCAATAGTCGCCAGTAGTATTTGGTAAACGTGACCACGGAGTATTATCTGCATTGTTCGGTAAAATTGACCACGTAGTCTCAGTTGCCTTTTTCGGTGAAGTTGACCATTTAGTCTCATCTGCATTGTTCGGTGAAATTGACCACGTAGTCTGATCTGCATTGTTCGGTGAAGTTGACCACGTAGTCTCATCTGCATTGTTCGGTGAAGTTGACCACGTAGTCTGATCTGCATTGTTCGGTGAAGTTGACCACTTATTCGCGACTTCATTTTTCGGTGAAGTTGACCACGTAGTCTCATCTGCATTGTTCGGTGAAGTTGACCACGTAGTCTCAACTGCATTGTTCGGTGGAGTTGACCACTTTGTCTCAACTTCATTTTTCGGTGAAGTTGACCACTTATTCGCGACTTCATTTTTCGGTGAAGTTGACCACGTAGTCTCATCTGCATTGTTCGGTGAAGTTGACCACGTAGTCTCAACTGCATTGTTCGGTGGAGTTGACCACTTTGTCTCAACTTCATTTTTCGGTGAAGTTGACCACGTAGTCTCATCTGCATTGTTCGGCGAAGTTGACCACTTAGTCTCATCTGCATTGTTTGGTGAAGTTGACCACGTAGTCTCATCTGCATTGTTCGGTGAAGTTGGGTGCATAGTATCATGAGTTTTCTGTATTGATGTATCCTGTTGATATTCTGCATGTGTCGTTGTATTGGACACGAATGATTTCTCTGGAACTGCTGTATTTTCCGGTGAACCGGAAACGGTCTCCTCTATCCTCATTAGATTTCTCGGTGAACTTGGCGCAGTCACGGAATTCTCGTCGGTTCCTTCATAGCTCGCTGAGCCTGACTCAGTCACGACATACTCGTCGGTTCCTTTATACCTCGGTGAACTTGACTCAGTCACGACATTCTCGTCGGTTGCTTTATACTTAGGTGAACTTGACTCAGTCACGACATTCTCGTCGGTTTCATTAAAGCTTGGTGAACTTGATGCAGCCACGACATTTTCGTCCGCTTCTTTATAGCTTGGTGAACTTGATCCGGGTACCTCCTGTTGGAACCCATGTCCAAACAATACAAGAATGATAAGTAAGAAGGCTTTTCTGGGAGATGTCTTATGATGCCTGATCATTCTGTTGTAGTATCAATTTTCTACAAATCCGATCTGAAAATGTATAACAACAAAATGATGATAAATAATAGATTCTTATTCTATAAACTTCTAGTATGTTAAAATTCTCGTTTTATGGACTGTTTTATATAATATTTGTGTCCGTGTGTGATATATATATATATATATATATATAATTTGACCATCTCGAGATGAAATAAAATGTGTTATTCATGACAAAACAACAAATGTTCGATCATGTTTTGTCTTAAAATCGAAGTTAATGCCAGAACATTTATTATTTTGTCTACGTCATAGGTTCAGTATTATAAAGTGGCTATTATTTTAACTCACCATAACTTCTAAAATACTTGACAGACTTAAAAACAAAACAAAAACACCACGACTACTTGAAAATACTTGACCGATTTTTAAAAACAGTAAACTATATCTCATTTTCTGAGTTTCTAAATTTAACAGTTACTTTCTGAAACAAGTTGTTTTTTACATTGAAAAAAAAAAGTTCCGTCGGTGAAAATAAAACTCGATATTCACAATATAAAATAACACTTATATTTCACTGCTAAAATCTATAATTCCATTGCTTATCATAATATATATTTAATAATTAAAATACAAATATATTTGAAATAATATTACCTAGGCAATAGACTAAGGTAATGGTATCCTGAGCTCATCAGTTTTACTCTAACAAAACACTTGTAATCCCATGCAAGCTTTCAAGCAAGACAGCATTTACAGCCACGCGCATTAGTCTCAAGAACGAATGGCTATCCTTCCATTGATACCGATAAATGATGAGTCTCCGTATGAATACGTAAAATAATATTTAGCATGATTAGGGGACTTTCATAACACATGTAGCATATGTCTAACAGCAATTGCAGCGGTTTTATACTTTATGGAGAATGGATAGTATGTGTTTGCATTGATTTCTGTACATATGCGTTGATAAATTCATTATGCCAGATACAGAATGGACGAACGGACGACCATCTTGTCTAAATAATGCTTTACTATTTTGAACCAATCAGAAGTATTTATTACATTTCTATGCGTGAAAGATCGGGATTTCTCAGTGCAAGAATATTCATAATCGCTAAATATTTATAACTAACTCAGAACACAATAATAACTAACGTTGCTAACTCAGAACACAATAATATCTAACGTTGCTACGTTGAGGCGTGACGTCAACAAAGTGTTGCTGACGTCGACGTCATCCGCCCGATAACGTTCAATAAAGCGAATATATGTTTGAAAAAATAATTTAAAATGTAATAAATAGATTATTTAACAACTGGGATCGATTATTGGGTAATCCTTCACTTGATGGTATTCACTCATGAAGGATTTCCCTATAATCGATCCGAGCAGTTAAATAATCTCTATATCTCTAAAGAGCGAACCCGGACCCGGATGTATTTAACTGGGTGACATTATGGTAAGAGTGTGGTTTAGTAGAACCTGGTTAAAAAACCCGAGGGCATTTTTGCTACTGACCCCAAGGCGGTACACCTATTGTCATCCATTTTATGTATGTTGTAACGCATACTTGTTTTCTAATGTTGTTTGTTTTGTATGTTTGTCTTTTCCCCACGGATCGTTCCAAAGCGTGTCGTGTACTTTTGTGTCTGTGAACAACTGTGTTTGGTTGAATGTCTTCATTGAAAGCCACATTTCTTGTTCGGATTTTATACCTTCTTTGGTTGACTGTTTTCTGCAAATGCTATATTTACTGTTCGACGTTGTTATAGAAGTAATTAACTATATATGTCGAACATCTTAATCAGCGCCAATAGTATAATATTATCAGATGACAAAATAATTATCAGTATATTGTAATTGCTAAGTAACTTAGTAAGAAATCAAACTAGTAGTCAGATCAAGTCAAGTAAATGTATATAGACTAGCAGCATAGTTAATATTGACTGAGCAGACTGTCAAATTGAACAAATACAACGAACTGTTTTTCACAACTTATGATAAAGCACACCATACTATATCAAAAGCAGATATACAAGTAGAACAGGAAATGCGGCATTCAAGGACAAGTCAACCACAAACACGCACAGAAACAAACAACAACTATAAAGATGAATAAAAGGCAAGGTATGACATCACAAACATAACAGGGTTCACAATAGGGCTACCGCCTTGGAACGGTCAGTGGCAAAATAGGCCGCCTGGGTGGGGGAGTGAGGGGGCGGGGGCGGTTAAACCAGGTTCTAGGGTCAACCAAATCTCACTCCTACAATAGTGTCATCCCAATAAAACGGGACAGTGTAAATAAAGATATCCCCGCCAGGTTATACTCTCTAAACCTTACAAACCTATAACAATACAACATAAGTACATGTGCAGAAATGAGAAAAAAATTGTTTATAGGAAACCATCATATAAACCCCATGAAACAGTAAAGTCCGAACAAAATTAAATGTTTATTGAACAGGAAAAAAGACATGTGAACATAAAAAATAGTGAAGAAAGGATTCCCACTTAGAGCGGTCATTAGCTATACTGGTTAGCTCAACATGATTATATTTACACACAACTTCGCTATGTTCCTGAATTCAGCGACAAAATTCGCAATTAAAAGTACAACCAATTAACTTTTGTTTGCTATCTAACAAAAAGTCAACATCCAGAGAAATAAGCAAATGATATACATATTTTTTTGTAAAGATAGATATATAAATAAATAATTAGAAATACCTAGTATTCTTTTTCTTTAACAGAAACCTTCATAGTCTCCAAAAAGGACACATGCTCAGAAACAATGTCCTTCTCCAGCAATCACTCTTGTTGCATTTGTTTTGTTATATTTTTACTAAAACAAAGTTATGCCATTTATGTGAAGAAGAAAATGTTCTAACCGCCATCGTCGTCAATTTTGGCTCATCTGCCTCATTCCTAAATGGGGAATACATTAATAATCTGTTTTAATTGTTTGGTACTCTGCTTTACTTTAGTAATTCAGTACAAGAAACGTTGATGCACAGCATCAGGTTGCCACAGCAAATGTTGCATTAAAAAGAATAAACCAAACAGTACAGAGAAAAGGGAGAATATTTATGGTAGTGCAAATTTAATGTCATTATGATACACTTGTTTCAAGTTGTTTGGTATTATTGTCATAGAAAGTCCAAACTGTCTTGTTCCTATACCATTAGGGTCTACTATTGGTTTAATTGGCGGAGGGACTATAAACCTTAATATAAAGGAAGTTATTTAATGAAAAAAAATCGAGAAAGTATGCTTAACACTTAACAAACAACCAAGAAAATGTGCTATGTACTATTTGTTTAATTATATCGTACATGTCTATTAAAGTTACAAGTCCAAAGCGTTATTCACTGAGCCACGCCAGCCCTCTTGAAGAGAAAGGAAAATAATTTGAGAAACGTGGAAACATATTCAAGATTAATGTTCTACATGCTGAGCTTCACAAACACCCACGCTCGCGCGCGCTTACACACACACACAGCTCCCCGCCTCAAAACTGTTTATTGAAAAGAAAAAGAAACAGTTTCGTTCATGATATTTTTTTTCATTTATATGAAAGTTCTTTAATACGAACAAAACACTAAGGACCAATTTTCCTATTATTGAAAATAACTGATTTAAAACCAAATTCCTATCGACCTACTTTAATTGTATTTATTTATTAATTTATTAAATAAAACAAAGAAAAGTAATATTTTTTCGCTTGCACCGAGAATCAAACCCTTGATATCGTGCATTGGAATTTAAACGTGGACATAGGGCAGCTCTACTAACAACTAGACCACGGCGGAATGTTATTATATTAGTCGTATGTCAAATTTATGTTATTATATTCAGTCAGTCAATCAACGCCAGCAGCTGATTGGTTGGCTTGTATAATACGCTCATGTA
The DNA here is from genome assembly GCA_037043455.1 of Cyrtodaria siliqua. NCBI lineage: Eukaryota > Metazoa > Mollusca > Bivalvia > Adapedonta > Hiatellidae > Cyrtodaria > Cyrtodaria siliqua. The sequence continues at coordinate 30,810 of JAWPHD010015935.1, forward strand.
CTGCGTGAAACCAGCATAGAAATAACCGCGACATGTACTGCACTAGTCTTGATCATATTCGACGCTTGATTGTAAATATCAACGTTTGTCTTGAAAACAAGTAAGTGTCGCAGATGATCTAGACTTGTTCTGTACAACATTATCTCAGACATGTCGCTAGATGGGGCTCAAATATAATGGGGTGTCGCCGTGTTGAATATGAGCCTACGCCTAAAAAATAATATGAATGTGTGGGGGTATGGGGAGGGTCCTACCCCTGCGCATCTGACAGTGTGTTTGTGAGATTGCAGTGGTTGTATTCTACCGAGGCAAACACACGGGGAGGACTTATTCGATATCGCATTCATGTATTGACGTAAACTTTTAAGATGCTCTATATTGTAATCCAACTCATAAGAAATCAAATGATTTAAACAAAAAAACGATACCATGTCGAGTTACGTTGCAAAGATTGATAATAGGGCTTTATTTCATAATTGTATTTCGGGAATGGCTAAATAAAAGGAAAATCGGTGGTGGCAAAAATACATAAAACTAAAGTAGCATTGTCAGAGGTATTCCAAAATTATAATTATGTTTTTTTTATGAATATTGAACAATGATAAATATAAATAAGTAGACGAACACTTCCTTGCTTACAAGTTGAAATTGACTATTTCAGAAAAATTCAAGGATCACTAAAATGTTAATAGAATATTAAAAAATATGAACTTTTAATAAAACAAAATATTTAATACAAAAATGAATACAAAAACATAAAATTTTAAAACCTTACATATTTTCCTCAAAATATATATGTTAATAAATTAAGAATACCGATATAATTTTATGTTCAATAAACATGTCTTTTGGAATGACTATGCTATTTGTTTTCTAAATATGTTGAATATGTATACTAAACTCGACCAAATTCGTATGATATCTTTCAGAAGCTGTGATATACTTATAAAACATGATTATCCAACATCATGTCAGAGTAAAAAACATATGACACAAACATTACTAGATCCATTACTAGATAAGCTCTTTTATGAATCATTAGAAAGTCTCAGACTGATTTTTAGATGAGATAGACCCATTGCCAAGACCAGTTTACATCGTTTCAATTAACGGTTGGCCTAAATGAATTGTTTATTTTTACATGTCCTTTGGGATCAAAGAGCCCAACATAGATGGCTTTGAAGTAAAACACCCATTTATCTATGCTCTGTGGACTGTATGGGCTCCTTACATGGGTTTTATTTCAATACGCACAACCCCCACACCCTCGCCCCGCCAACAAATGAAAGAAAAAAATGAAAGATATTTTAGACACAAAGAGAAACCTTATCATAAACGTCCCCTAGCTCCATAGTGTGAGAATTGCTGCCAGATTAACGTATTCACACTGGCAAATCCCCAGTAACACAGGAACATGTACGCAGAAATCGTTAGTTCCGCAGCGAAAAAAACTGCATGAAATAAGGGATTAATTAAATCTTCAATTTGCTAAAATGTTATTAAATTCCATATGTAAAATTTAGTTGGAATTTAATTACACTTAAAGGTAGAATACAAGTTTGCAACTTGTATTTGACACTGAAGTGGATTTAATCGCAATTAAAGTTAACGATACTTCATGATGCACCTTTAATTATAGCTTAAATCTAGCAGTGGTTTTTCATATTGAATTTGGTGGAATTTAATTGCAATTAAATATACCGATATTTCATATACAAAGCATTACTCCTAAGATATCAAACTTACAATTTAATGGTATTTATTAATTCAAATTAAATGTAATGAAACATCACATTGCACCTATAATGAATACTTAAATGAAGTGATATCTCATATTGAATTAATTGCAATTAAATGTAACAATACATCATGTTACACATTTAATGAATGCTTAAATGTAATTTTTTATATTGAATTTTATGGCATTTAATTGCAATTAAATGTTAAAGATATGTTTCCTATACAGTGCATAACGCCAGGACATCATGCTTACAATTTAATTCATGACAAATGAAATGTAATGACGCATCATACTGCACATTTAATGAATTTTATGGTATTTTGCTATTAAATAAACATGAATATGTGAAAGTATTATATTATATAAATGTATAATAGAAAATAAAGCAGTGTAGGGTCTATGCTTGATGAATCTGACTTCATGTTTGTTAGTGAGTTGTGGTGTTGATGATATATCCCTTTGATGCTCGACGTTTAATTTTAAAAGGCAACAGTTAGATATACGGTTGAATTTAAATAAATTTACTGAACATTTCTATTAAGGCCATTCAATTAAAGTCGTTTTAACAATTTCTTTATGCAACATTTGTCTATAAAAATTATAATATAACAATTGATAGGTAGTTGGTTAAATAATTACACTTCATAATGAATTAAATGTAGGTGTTTATATAGAAAAATAGTCAAACAGGTCGAAACACTGACACGTTATTTTAACGTCATCGTCAATTTAAAAAGTCAGCGTTTTTTAAATTTAAAATATCAGCGTATTACTCGCCGTCATAACTGACGATGTCATTTCCGCCTTTGAAAGTAATCAACTTTGATGTTCACGACGTTCAATAGCGGTCTGAATATTATTACGCTATTAATATTTATTTATTTTCAATCTAAAATGGGCATTCACGTCCAATATCAGAACTATATCAGATTATTTTAATCATATCTTCATGATAATGTGTGCATACATCTAGATTTGTGTCATTGCAATCGTTGTTTAGATGATTTGCTTGTAAATGTAGTATGTGTTTGTACTCCTGAAGAAGGCATAAAGCCGATAGCGCTAGAGTATCTATTTTAGCTAGCATATACGCTAGCTAAGAGTTTTTTTTTGTTAAATGATACTTTTCCACATTGTATTTTAACAAAATTACTCTATCAATTAGTAACATTTCTGGATCCAGTGTTTGTGAAAGGTGTTCTGTTCAATGTATGATTTTCTCTACTATATATATGTATATATTACGGGTGTGTTGGGCTACAGTATTATATATGTCGCTTCCAACATTAAGACATTCGTTCGAAAGAAATCACATTTTAATTCTAGACGATAGTGTTTTAGAATTATTATTTGAAATGATCATGAATATATACACTTCAGTATAGGATCCTACTGGACATTAGTGTAAAATAAAGAGAATAACGCGATGTATGTTTACATGTAATGACTCGTTGTTACAGACATTCTCGAACTTGAAACGGGAATATTAATGGCATCAAGTGTTTCGGACATACACATAATGTAGCATATTGTATAAGTATGAACTGTAAATGATTACAACATCAGCATACATAAAGGCATGAACTGTAAATGCTTAAACACAATACATTATTTGTGATTAAAGTGGTTATACTTTACTAACATTACTCAGGTTAGGAAATTTCAATGTTCAAGGTTATTATTGGTCGAAATTTAGTATTTACATCAATCATAATTACTAATGAATAATGTATACAACATATATTGACTATTATTTTCCTTTATCCAATTGTATATTCTACTTAGCATATTATTGCTAATTCATAGAAATAATATGATAATAATTTGCACATACAGATAGTTATAACTGAGATTGATGTAAAGTCTGCACTAACATATGATTAAAACATATGAAATAAGAAATATGGTTTAATAAGTGTAGGAATAACAGAGAAAAAATGTAAATTGTGTCGATACATATTCAGGCTATATAACATGGTTAGTTAATTACTAATTTATGCATTTGTTGGAGACCGTTTTGACTAATAGGCAATATGGTGAAGAAGAAAATGTTAACACTTTGGCTAAGACTGTTTGAAAGGCAGTTATAAACTTAGTAGGTGGTGATGTATGTATCTATGCGCTATTTAAAGCTAATTACATAAACATCTTGTCTCAGTCCTATATAAAATAGTTATACCATATATCGGATCAGACATATATACATGTTTCATGGGTTCAACACACACACATACTATCTGACTGAGAATGGTATGTGAACAATATCACACTAACACGAGTAGTTTGTGCGCTACGGAATAAACCTAACATTGAGACACTGTGATTTAGAATATGACAGAAAGGGGATCCCTGGAGAGATTGCCCTTTGGAACAAACATGAATATGTGAAAGTATTATATAAATGTATAATTGGAAATAAAGCAGTGTATATATGTATACTTAGATAAATCTGACTTAGTGCATGAGTTGGACTGCAGTATTATATATACTCGTATAAATTTTATATAACATTGGAGTTTAAGCGAAATTTAAGCGCACAGTCCAGGGTTTCCTACCTCAACCAAAATTCCATTAAACTTATTTTAAACATGGAGTTTAAGTGAAATTTAAGCAGACACCAGTGTTTCCTACACCACATTAACCGCAATAAAATTTCATGTAAAAGTGGAGTTTAAGTGAAATTTTAGCGGACAACAGTGTTTCGTACATCACATTTAACCTCAACAAAATTCCATTAAATTTGATATAAAAGTGGCGTTTAAGTGAAATTTAAGCAGACACCAGTGTTTCCTACACCACATTTATCCGCAATAAAATGTCATTATATTTCATGTAAAAGCTGAGTTTAAGTGAAAATTTGCGGACAACAGTGTTTCCTACATCAAATTTAACCTCAACAAGATTTCATTCAATTTCATATTAAAGTGAACTTAATAAAATTCAGGTCTTTTGTGAAAAATTAAATGTCATTTAAATTTGAATTAAATCTGAACTGTAAGGGTGAATTAACGTTGCTGATACCTCATTATACTAGGAATTAAGTTGTGATTAAATCCCTTTTTAGCATGGTGAACTTGTTCACCAAGCTATAGTTACCATGTTTTTTCACGAATCCTAACTACAGCCTCTCTGATGAATCGACGCATTGCCTGAAAAAGAAGACCCATATTTTAACAAGTGTTCCTTCTTTTCTAGTGCGGACACAAATAAGGTAGTGTCATTTAGAAATTTCAAATAATTTCCTCGATCCATTGTTGAAGTTATATATTGTTTATGTAGCTATTTCATCTATTGTTCCATCGTTTTGCTTGCGTTCTATAAATATATCAATCATCATCATCACGTGATCATCACGTGATCTTGCATATAAAATGTATTCATACGCTGTATTGTTCTCCTAGGATAGTGTATTGAGATTTGTAACCAGTTAATTTTATAATTTATTTCTCTTGCAACACCATCAGACGCATATCTTCCATCTTTCTTGGATTTATATATTTAAGAAATATACATGGCCTTTATATAGTCTTCTTATAATGTTTTATAGGTTTGGTCAGTAATGGTTATCGATTAAGCCACTATCCTTTGTAAAACGTTGTTGCTGCCCATTCTCCGGAATAAGATGTTTAGCTTACTTTCAAAGTGTGTAGTTCGCTGTGTAATATTCTTAAGTTTTTACCTCCCTTGCTATGAAGTTAAAATGACTGATTCGGTAGTAAAATAATTCTGAACGTGTCGGCGAGACCGAATGCAAATCAACAATATATATGACGTCATTTGATCCAGAGTGACTATTTTTAGACTTCGGGTCTATTTGGACACTCCGGTTTTATAATAAGTCGAGCGCGATGGGTTCGAAACTGAGCAAGACCCAGATATTTTTATTCTAATTATGTTTGTTTTTTTATGTAAAAAAGTTTGTTTAATTCATGCCCAGTGGTCTTAAAAGGGATACATCATGATTTTTCTAGAAACATCTTAAATTATAAAAGTGTTCCAGTTCACGATATGAAACACTATCAATCAAAATGTGAAGCTAGAACCATTTTGTTAATGTCTAAAGTTTCAGAACACCATATAGCTAGGGTGGAAATTAACCCGGGTGCGTCCCCTAGGATAGCACTTATTACTGTGCAGAATGAATTTCTTTGCAAATAAAAGATTTTGTAGGCTCATTATGTTTTGGTCATGTAGAATAAAAAGTATTAATATTTGTCAATTTTAAATCGGACACCAAGACCCCCATAAAAAGCCTAATGTACTCCCGCTAAGACTTAAGTCGGAAAACAAATTCTGTGTGTGTGTGTGTGTGGAGAGTGGGGGGATTTTTTAAAAGATTTTTATGGCTTTTATCTATGCGTCAATTTGGTAGAGGTAGAGGTAGACCTCATCTGTTTTGAAACTAACTCGTAGAACCACAGTCCTGCCGCGCGTTAGTGAGTAGCTGTCAAACATTCTTCAATGTGCAAACGTGGAACAAGCAAGACTCGAACGTATGACTGTAGCATTGAGAGATATACATTACACAAACAAGAGTAGATCTAAACACAAATATGTTACCTTTTATTACAATTTTCAAATTACATGCAAAACTGATTGAATTATATTCTGTTAAGGCCAAAACACAAATATGTTTTAAAACAAAACAAAGCAACAAAAACATGAAGGGTTAAAAGTCGTTGTGTCGGGGGTAAAAACGGCGATTCGGTTGGGTGACAGGAAACAAAACACTTTCTTGTTTAGGCCTGAGGTAGTAAACGGAATTTTCCGTGACTTTGGTGATTACTGTCAACAAACGATTTGTCGACTTAAAAAAAATATCCACGTGAAAATTACAATTAGGAATATGAATCGTGAAATTCTCAGTAGGGTAGCTACATATTAGACCAAAGGGCCCGGGCCTTCACATAATGTTCACATACATGGTTGAAAAAAATAACAACGAAATAATTGTGTATGAACATCATGTTCACTCCGAGTTGTGAGATTAAATCACAACGGTATCCCGAGACCAGTGGAATCCGAGTTGTGAGAATGAACTACAACGGTATCCCGAGACCAGTGGTATTTCGAGTTGTGAGAATACATAACAACGGTATCCCGAGACCAGGGATACTCCGAGTTGTGAGATTAAAATCAAATGAACTCAAAGATTTATAAGTTATGTTTTGTATATGTGTATGCCTCTACTACAAAACAGAGTATGATAATGGACCTTTGGAAACGGCCGAGTACAAGTTGTGTGTAAATTTTTTTATTTTAGTTGAAGGTCACACTTTTTGGAACAAGGAAACTTCAGGGAGAATTTGTCACTTTACAGTGACATTCCATGTTTAAATTTGTATATCATAAATCTTTGTGCAGCGGAGTATATGGCTGTCTTTCAGACTACATTCGTGTTCATTTGATTTTAATCATACTTCCATATTAGGTCGATATAAATGCAAGGTTGTTTCCTATTTTAATTCAGCTATGTTGGTCAAAGAGTTTATGAATTACCTCCCCTTGAATTGGCAAAATTAGCTGTCTTGACCTTTTTGACGCTATATTCATTTCTAATGACTCAGACTTTGACAGGTGATGACAGGTGATGTTTTTTGATACACTTTAACACCTATGAAGATATGGTTCAGATATGATGAAGCGTTTCGGAGACTAATTTTCATTATAACCAATCATTCCTTTTGTTCCCTTCTTTATTCCTGTATATACCTTACCTTATCTTGTTTTAATCGCCTTACTTCCAGTTACATTAAACAATGCAATGATGTATTATTATTAAGAAGAATTGACACATTTTTAGTCCGTCCATGGCATGATTGGAAAGAAACCTTCCATTTCATGGATGAACAAAATCATAGTTCATCATGCTCTCAGTACCTTCGGTACTTTGATTTCATACAGTGACCACGCCATAGGGACTTTTGTCTCGGTAGCTTAACTGATTCCATAGCCCTAATAGTAAGCGACCCTACGCGCAACATCATTGTGTTTATTGCCCTTATCAACGCTTGCATCGTCGGCTTATTGGAAGGTGCCGCCAGGCACCCGTCACATGTAGTAGGGAATCTGGCGGACAATGATTTTCTACTAGAAACCAAAGATCCCCAGATTACAACCCGATAAAAGTAATACCATTTGCAAGGCTATAAATGGACAAAAGATCCATATATTGACAAAATATTAATAAATATGTAAGCGTTGGTAAACAATAAGTGATTTTAACTTAAGTTTAAGTAATACGCTGTTTTTGAAGGGATTTGATCCTGTACAAATTAATGTGCATATGTCTTATAACGTAAACAAGCGTAAGCATAAGGTAAAAGCCTTACCGTACCGAACATTCCGAAATATAACGAAAATAGCAGGTGCGGAGTACGAAGAATACCGAAAGTAGCAATGAAAAGTTTAGTAACGATTCTAATAGAGATTATCGGTATATTATCAGTGTATGAATATGTATATAACGACAAACGATAATGTTTATTAATTTATATCATATATTAGAACAATTAGCATGCATACATGAAATAGATATATATCAGATGTAATTGGATAACAAATAGAATCCGTGCCGTACCGTACATCATTTGTGAAACAGTTATCACAAATAAAGATGTAATGTAATCAACATTATTAAATAACGTAACAATTGAAATTTGAAATTTAAAGGTTGTGGCAAACACTTAGGCAGATCTCAAGTGGCCTTTACATAACACAGGAGAATACATGACTAAGCGGCAATATTTATATCAATAATAAAGATTATTCTTGGCGAACAGTTGTTAATCTATGGACACCTTGTCTGCAAAATATATATATATTTTCCATTTCGATCATCAAGTTAATGGTGGTCCGTTTGTTTACCCCGTCATAGGTTTGTGAGGGTCGGGATGGGCCATCCCTATACAAACCTTAAAATAATACATGTAATATGCATCAAGTTTATAGAAGCAAATTGTACAAAATAGGCTATTTATAAGAGAGGAATGACCAATGCATATTATATTCATAAGTATACATGGAGGTTTTCTTTTTTTCTTACATGTATAGATATATCACTTTATAATTCTGATTTAAAGCTACAGAAAAGAGCAACACTGCAGTCCAAGGGTGTTTTAAAAACTGGATGCAGTTAAATCCGCCACCAGTATGATGCCAAACAAAAGTGTTTTTCTGAAGTTGTTAAATATTTTATTAATAGTGATTACAAACATTTAATAAGAGAATACTGTTATCTGAGCGCTACAGGATTGCAGTATGTCCCTTTAAACCGAGGGAGAACGACATTAAAAAATGCAAAGTTATTTTTTTCAAAACAGAATATCCAGTGTAAAATCTACAGTATCAATACGTATATAATTGTTATACACAGATAATTGTCATGTTATAATATCAACAAATCAAAACATTGGTAGTGAGATATGTGCATTTCAACTTACTGAGTTGTTTTTTTCATATTTGTTTTGCGAAGGAGTAATATACAAAAACTTCCAAAACTACTTATTTTCTAAATAAAAATGGGGTGCCGGGTGTCGATTAATAAAAGGCAAGACACAGGCAAGGTGTGTTATTTATCATTGTCTTTTTCCAATATTAGCGTAGGAAATAACTGCGATACTTGGCAAAATAGTTCACATTGTGATACAACCATGAAAGTCGGAAGAATGATACCCTAGGGAGTCCTGATCATAGAAAGAACCTGAGCTACTTCGTTTTCATCAGATTTCAAAATGGTAATCGGAATACCAGTCATATGTCCTCATCCAAATAAAAATATAGAGTATATATTTAAGGAATTTGAAAGAGATCCATTCCTTGACGATTCTAGTAGCATAACAATATTGATAAAAAAGGGGTGGTAGGTAAACGAATGGCATAATATGTTTATACAACGATGGCGCATTTTGATTCAATACAATAACATAACGTCTTTGTGTGTCTCACAGAGGAATCTGATTCAGAGGCACATGCATTTCTTTCAAGCATGAAGAAACATTCGTCCGCATACATATGAAGTCAAATGAGAATTCAGAAACATCAGTAGTTGTATCGATGCAAATAAAATGAGAGTTTTCCAGAAAGAAAATCATTGACCAAAATTAGCTTATTATTCTTCTTGAAAATATGTCATATAATCCCAGAGAAGGGCTAGTATTATTTGATCCATTCAAGAACCTCATTAAACTATGAAAATATTTACTAGTAATGCATTTATTCAAGATATGATACCAACGTTTGGGTTGTACTGTCGACAACGAAACAATATCAAAGTCACATATAACAGATATCTAAGTGATAGTTTGAAATGATAAGCACAATAGGTTCTGGTATCAGGACAAAGGTTAATTCAGGTTCAATCAAAGTGCGCGATAATTGAAACACGTTTTTACGAGTAGCTGGAAATAAAATCAGGTTATTTTTCATTTGAGTATAATATTTGTAAGCACTCTGCAACATATCGTACTGTATCACGATCTGAAATATATTCTGGCTATTTTCCCGCTATATGTAACGGTTAAGTTTGTTTGCTAGTCGTTGATCCTAAACAAAATAAAGAGAAAATGATGATAACAGAAAGAAACAAATCTCTGTACTCCAGTTCCACAAATGGCAAGGTATTGAGCCCACATGGCTTCAAACTTATTTACTTTTGAAATTTTATGATGTAATATACGTTTTAAAAAGGTTAAGCTGTGGAATTTGACGTCGCATCTTGTTTTGATAAATGTAAAGCTTGGCTTGCGTGATGATTTTACTCAAGACTATGTCTAATTTACTATTTCAAAATAAAATATCTGTTTCTGTCCAAATTAAAATTACTGTGTTGCATTTTTCTGTATTATAATCTTTGAGTTTTAACCAGAATTATTTTACTGTTCCATATGTCCAAAACAGATGTTGGATAGTGTTAGGTGCATTATTGCAAAAGCTGCACATATTATTATTAATAATATTCATTTTTGATAATAGGTGATGATTTGTAATTGTATAAAGCAAGGCATATAAAAAAGGCTCTTTCAAATTCAAGATGTGGATCACTAATAACTTTATTTTTCTGTTTTCTTAATGTATTGGTATATATATTTTTCCTAATCATTATGTCATAAATGGTTCTACAGCCTTTCACATTTTTTGGAATTAACGATAGGATTAGTAGACGTATAGGGTTTGGGCTGATACAGGCTAGATGCACAATGTGCCATTTAGCCAATTATTCCTGATAGCAGTTATAATGTCTTCATATTCAAGAAAGTTAGACTGTATATTATAGTGTTCGTTAAATTCTACATATGAATAAAATTCCATTTTTGTTTAGAATGTCGTTGATACAATTATTCCTCCTGTATACCAGCTTCTGTAAAACACCGACCTTAATACCCGGGTTATGCCATATGCTAACTGATTGAAACTGTTGCAAAGACCTTGGTTTAACTTGATCCGCGAAACTTTTGTAACTAATTAAAACATCCATCCAAAACGGATTTGGTATTCTATTTAAATTCTGTTTAATTTAATATGTGTCAAATTTATATATATTATTAATAATTGGACAGAGAGTTTTCACGAGGTGACTATACTTAGTTTCGGTCTGAGATATTCGACGGATCCATTTATTTTTAAAGCGGGTATAAACTTTTCCAGGTTAACCATTCTAAGACGGACATATTTATAGTCTTGAATATTGGTATTTATTTTTACTTTATTTTTCGAGTTATAACAAAGACATTTGTAAAAAAGTGTTTGAAATAATTTGATGTTATTCGCTGAAGGATTTGACAATCCAGTAATTAAATGATTAAGTTTTGACAGGGCCAAACTTTTTAAAATGGCAATTATACCAGTAGGAGTGAGTATTCTTTTAGACCACCTGGTAAGTGTTTTTTTTTATTTCTTCTAGTTTGATTCGTAATTAATTAATAATTTAAAAAATATAATGAATTTAAGTCTGTTGTAAATTTCACACCTTAAACGGTAAACATACCATTTACCCAACAAAGATTGTATTCAGGACATAGTTTAACATTTTAACATTACTGTTTGTTCTCGATCCAAACCATGTGACTATTGCTTTATCATTATTCATATTAAGTGTATTATCTTATATTAAGGCCGGAGATTCGTGCTGGATTCAGTATTAAGATGAAAAAGTTTTATCCAACTTATAATTTAAGGTCCGAAATAGAACAATTGTAAATCTTTTTAAATGTAGGACCATAATACAATATCAAAAGCAGTTGCAAAGTCAATCAAGAGGAGAATCCCAATGTTGTCTGCAAATTATTGATTTTGATGTAATTAAACTTTTTTTAATAATTGCATTCAGTATATACACATTTGAAGAGTTTAATTACCATGATATTTAATTGAAACCTTTTATCCCATTACATCATGGTAATTATAAAAGGCCGTTCATACATTCGCGAGTAGACGAGATTACATAACTTCGTACCCTAGACATCTCTTTATCAAACCATACAATTACTTTCATCAAACACTACATGTATTTTTTAATTTTTTAAAAATTATTTATATTTTTTCATACTTATCCTAATTTAATGAAGTTTTGCTTTGTTTTAGCCATATCGTCACCGAAAACGTCTTTGCAGACATTGTATTTTCAGACATTCAAGGGGCGATAACTCATGCATGATTGAACATGATTGGTTTTCGAAAGGAAAGCTCTCATGCATACGTATGTTGTGACCAACTTTCTTTGACATTTTCATTTTACAATTATCCCCCTTTGACACTTATAACATTTAAGCATGTCTACATACTCGTAACTTCACTTTTTATCCCAATCGATTAAGCGGAGGGATATAAAATTGCCGTTGTCCGTCTGTCCTTCCTTCCGTCCGTCCAGTCCCATAACTTTGGTAATGCCTCATCCGATTTCAATAATATTTTGCACAAATGTTCACCACCGTAGTACGTAAACCCGTTGGATCAATACTTTCTGAGTGGCACCGTCCATCAGCACTTTTAGTGCTTTAATTTTTAAGTTTTGTAAGCATTTGTTAGAAACGTTGACTATACGCCGCTGACCATGGAATGGTATGAATATACCACATTGAAGGTTCCATGTTCACCGTCATATGCTTACCGTCTTCGGGATTGCTGGAAAAAAATTACATTAACATTTTAAATATTGAGTTCAACCCGCGGCTAGAGGGCGTGAACGGTAGCAAGCATTTTTCACTACAAGATTGAACAGTCTCAATCAACCCGATTTTTCAATGTTTTTTTATTTTATATTGATCGTATTCTGCAATTTTCAACTTTCCCTTTTTCTTGTCTGCCATAGTAGGCGCTGGTTATTAATGAAAAAAGAACAGAATGACCTGCTGGTCGCCATACTGGATGCTGGAGAGGGAGCGGTTACTACACTCAATGCCCTAATAAACACGGCAAGTATCATAAACTTATCTTCGTTTATCCGCAATCGCAGGACCAAGGTTTTGCAAACTGACTGACCCGTTAAATAGAGAACTTAAAAGGGACATACGGCAAGTCTTTATTTAAAAAAAAACCTAGCGGCGTCCCGTTAGTTTTTCTACATAAATTGCACTTGTTCTATCATTAATATTAAATATAAGATATAAGAATAGAATAAAGTAAATTGTTTTAGCATATGACGAACTGTTGATTACATTTCACCAATAATATATTCAAATCTATTATAGAATAACGAATACAACTGAAAACTTAAGATTGTATTTAAATATATGAACAGGTTTAAAGTCAAAGAAATATAAAAAAGATTGGACAGGGAAAGTAGCATTCAAGGAGGACAGTCAACCACAAAACACAAAAACAAACACGCAAACAGATACACAAGAAGGCAAAAGTAAAAATAAATGCAAACGACATCTCAAAAACAAAAGGGTTGACAATAGGGCTAACGCCTTGGAACGGTCAGTGGAAAAGTAGGCCACTGGGGGTTTTAAACCGGTTCTAGGGTGCGCCAAACCTCACACTTACACTACTGTCATCCCATTAAAACAGTACAGTGTAAATACAGAAATCCCCTACATTAATGCTTGTCCTAAACTTGTTTTTAATAATACGCATTTGTAAACGTAAATACGTATTTTTTTCCTTTTAAGTGAACAGCGCGCATTGTGCTGAAAACGTATCTGGAGCATTATACTACTCTGGTTGTACATACTGAGGGTTGAACAAGAAACTAGTGTAAATATAAATACAGAACAAGATACAACAGTTTCGTATTGATGGAATATTGCAATATTTTTAAAGCATCAAGGGATGCAAATGAAGTAAATTATAGAAGATTGTACGACGGCTTTAATATCAAAACTCATAAAAAGGTTAATTACATAAATTTGCTGAAATATAACGTTACATGTACAAGGGGTTATTGAACAATAAGTCTGTGTTAGATAGTGGTCTTTAAGACCAAGCTCAAGTTAAAAGCCTGAAAGTACGCATGGAATAAAATATAAAGCCACGAACACAATATCTTAATAATGCGTACGACTCAATAACAAAAAGCAAACGCGAAAAAATAGAGGCGATAAACATAAGTATATAAAATACACATACCAGCAAATCCAAGGCTAAACTCGTATTCAACTATACGCGTGCACTGCTCTATATTTATGAAGTAGATGACGCCATGTGTTGAATTTTATCGCTTAAATACCTGTAATGACAATGAGCTGATGGACGTACAAATACCAATAACTCCTTGACCAATCGACAGGCGTTCTCCAACTTTAATGAGGTATTCCATACTTCATACTTATTCCTACGAGCGACAAATAAATCATTAATGCTAATAGACAGGTTTGTCTTTTAATTTGATATTTCTAAGGAAATACAATATTTCCAGCGGTTTATAATACCTGATGGGTGGGACTGGAATTTCATCGATACGGTTAACGTATCTGGCGTCAGATGTGTTGTATACTAATTTTAAAACCTCTCCAATAACCAATTAGCATTGCGTATTTTAACAAGAACTCGGTCTCAGGGGAAGGTTATTGTAATGAAAGAAATATAAAAAGATCGGACAGGGAAAGTAGCATTCAAGGAGGACAGTCAACCACAAAACACAGAAGCAAACACACAAACAGACAAACAAGAAGGCAAAAGAAATAATAAATGCAAAGGACATCACAAACACAAAAGGGTTGACAATAGGGCTACCGCCTTGGAACGGTCAGTGGCAAAGTAGGCCACTGGGGGTTTAAACCGGTTCTAGGGTGCACCAAACCTCACTCTTACCCTACTGTCATCCCATTAAAACAGGACAGTGTAAATAAAGAAATCCCCGCCATGATCTAATCTCTAACCAACTATGCTCGTGTAAATATAATACAAATAAACAATAGCCTAGAAAGCCACAATGAAGGTATCCAATGACTTGGCAGAAGCCAGAGCAGTAAGAGAATAAACAACCGGTGTTGGAAGTCGGTTGGTAGCAAAATTTTGAACAAAAATAATTGTGAATTGTAATAATATGGTAATGTTCACAATATATATATATATATATATAATACATACATCTACACAATGCCTTTCAAAAAGCACTGGATCCCCTAGGGAATAAGAAAATGTTAGAATAAAATAATAGATGGGGAAAAACATTTCTACAGTATAACAGTTTATAAAAACCCAAACGCTTTCGGCTTACACCTGCATAAAGACGAGAAAAGAACCAATACGAAACAAAAACAACACTAAAATACACGGCTGTTTAAATAAAACTGTTTAAAAACAATTTATCGTTCGGCAGTGTTGCAGGGACTGACCTCTTTGAATAGACACTCTGGAACCAAATGTGGTATTAATAAAAGAACATTTTTGGTTGGATGAAGGTAAAACAGTACGCTGACATTTAGTTATGAAGGAAGAGTGCAGATGTAAAAATGATATGAAAAACCCTACCTGAAAACCTAAAACTTAAAATCGATACTGCAGGATACAGTATAAAGCAACTCAAAAGCTAATATAATCTATGAATAAGGTTAAACAAATAAATGGAGAGATTTTGATCAAGGGAATTAACAATAGTACTAATAATAAAACATTGCTGGTTGTATGAAGGTAACATTGTACGCTAAAAGTGTTTATTCACAGTGGTAAATCCCTGCAACACTGCCCTAACTTGACCTTGGTATTTTTGTCATTCAGCGATGTTCACCAATGCCAACAATGCACATGACCAAGTACCAAAGACATAAAGCTAGGCAATCACATAAAGTTAACTGAGGTTACGTTACAGACCAAGGTTAAGTTACCTTTAGAACCATGGTTAATTTTCCTAACCAAGGTTAAGTTTGAAGAAAATAAGCAAAATATGACATTGACCTTGGTAATTTTTGTCGTTTAATTATGTCCACCTATACTAACAATACATATGACCAAGTATCAAACAAAAAAAATGAGGCAATCACATACAGTTAACTGAGGTTAAGTTACCTAACCACGGTTAAGTTCCCTAACCAAGGTTAAGGTGTAGGAAAATAACGCAAAATATGACATTGACCTTGGTAATTTTGGCATTACGTGATGACTCTTGACCCAAAAAAGCATCTGACAATGTTTCAGAAAATTTCGAGCAGCGGTTGTTGAGATATAGTTGGTTTAAAATGCGGCCACTGCCGCCGCCGCAAAAGTGACTGCCAGTTTAATAGATTGGGAAAAACATTTCTACATTTACGAAGGTCACCTGCCCGCACCCAAAATCCACTTGTCCGGGGCGTCGGGCAACCATATTTCCGTAGCCCTGCCTATGTATGGCTACCCACTCTCGTGAGCGAGACAATAACGCAATTAAATACCTATAGTGTGTGTTTCCGGATCAATAAAGATATATCAATTAATTCACATTTTAGAAAATGTATTACTTATTGCATTACAATTTATTACGTTGTTAGCTTTTATTTGAAATATATATCATCGCAAATAAACTACTCCAAGGCGTGCTTACTTCTTACGGGTGTTATTAATCACGGAACTCGTTAAGAAACTCATTACGAATAGAAACTTTCAACTTGGTTTATTTTCTTTGAATAAACGATGTATCTACAGAATATAATACTGTTCACCATTACTTTGCTATAAATTGAATTGTTGTTCAACGGCTCATCAACAGATTGTATACTATTAGGTCATTTCGAGGCGCCTCATCATTACGTGGTCTGAGTACTAACTTTCAAAATAAAACCTTAATTTCGGCTTAAATGTTTGACTATTGTAAAATTAAAACATTTAACATGTAATTTTTAACAGGTTATCACATGTTTTCAGTAAAATATGTTTTATTGTCGAAATATCCGTTATAAAATCCTGTTAATATAAACGTTCTCATCGCTAAATGGAATTAAGGCGGGACCACATAATGTAAACAGATTAAAATACATTGAACTCCGGGAACCGTGCTCTACTTGTGCTATCGAATAGGTACATTATATACTCACCAAAACAACGAATAAAAAATACCCACTTTTTTTGCTGGTTCCCATTATTTGAGTGCGTAGGACAGCTTGAATAATGCTTTAATTAAACAATGTTTGATGTTTTTAAGCACACTTCACTGAGTACTAAATATTCCTATAAACAGTTTGAATTTTGTCAAGCAATACTCGTTTATGGATGCTATGGAAACCTTAATTAGGAAACCTTAAGGTATGTAATTTGATGATTTATCATAATCAACAGCTGCTACCTACACATTTGTTTTTTGAAAGTAACGTATAGAGAATATTGTCTTGGACAAATTGAGGTAATATTTGAGTGTAAACGTCATATTTTATGTGTTTTTACCAAAAATGCAGGTTTTAAGGAAACTCCATTGTGTACTGAACTTTTCAAAAAAAATCTTTTGTTTGGACTATTGCTTTTGTTTGCTTGTATTGTTGGTAGTCGATTTATTATTTCCTATTTGTTCTCTATATAATAAGGGAAAGAAAAAGGATTATTTTTGTTTAGTATATAACGCGCGCCCAGCCTTATGTCCCCGTCCGACAGATTTTGCTATGGAAAGTATCTTGCGCACGGACACAACACAGAAACCCAATGGCACCAGTCAGTTTACAACTTCTATATAATTTGGTAGAATAATTATTTATTTTTATAGCCATTTGCTGAAAAAAACGCGGTATATTAAAATCGCCTCCGTTCGTCCGTCTGTCCGTTACCATATATCTTTCTAAACCGATGAACGGAATTCAATCAAACTTAGGGTATGACTTCACCAAATGATAACGGCGTGCAAAAGCAACATTATATTTGGCTCCGCACCCAGATGTCCTCACAGGTGTGTGTGGGGGGTGGGGGGGGGAGGTGGTGCTTGGGGTGGGGGGTGTCATAAGTTAAATACACGAAGAACTCAATTGCATTGTCATTTTTCCATATTTTTGTACATAACTTGGTATATATAATCGTCTATGAAATATAAACAACATATCAAACAATTGTATTATTTCAAACTCGGACGTCTGTCCAGGGGCCCAGGGTGAGTGAGTGGGGGTAATTTATGTGTTATTATGTCTCAAATGGAATGTTATGTTGATGGGATTATACTCTGTAATTGTGTCCCCCCTACGTCCCTCGAGGGGCCTGCCGAAAGCAGTGTCAAAAGGACAAATACACTAACAATTAATTTACGCTGTAATTATTCATAATTTTGCAAATAACTTGGTATATATACTCGTCCATGAAACAAAGTACCAAACAATATTATCATTTCAATCGCTGACGTCTGCCCAGGGATTGGGTGTATGTTTGTGTGTTTGGGGGTGGAGGGGGACGAGATAGCGTGTTATATGGGGTGTCGTTTGAATTTTTTAATTATGTCTCAAATGAAACGTTAGGTGATGGGATTACATTTTATATATTTGTTTCCTCCTACTTCATCGGTGGGTGAAGGGTCATCAAATACACTAATAATTCATTTACAATGTCATTTCCATACGTTTGCACATTAATTGTTATACATAGTCGTCTATGAAAGAGATACATAGCATGTCAGATGATTTATTCTTTAAACCTCGGACGTCTTTCCCTGGGTTGTGGGTGGAGTTTTTTATTTTTCGTTTTGCAACATATTGAATTCATTCTCACAAACTGAACATGGAATTTTTCAATTATTCAAGTGTCCACAACTGTCCTATTTTAAGGTCATAATTATGGGCAGGTAAGAGGCTATTTTTGTATGAAGGTCAAGATCACTCTTATTTTCGGGAGAATTAGAACAGAGATCCGTTAATGGTTCACGATCATAAAGCGATTCAAAAGGTTGTGATACTGATGCGATCCATTAGAATGTATGTATTGTAACATAAAGCGATCCTAAAGCAATCCATTCTGAAAATTATTGGACTGAAACTCGGTCATTAGCAGTTTTATATCGTTATGCGATTCTAAAGCGATTCTAGAGAGATCCATTCTAATGTGTATTAGATCGTGATCCATTAGTGGTTTTATACTATTACGTAATACTAATAGAAAGAAATATAAAAAGATCGGACAGGACAAGTAGCATTCAAGGAGGACAGTCAACCACAAAACACAGAAACAAACACACAAACAGACAAACAAGAAGGCAAAAGTAATAATAAATGCAAACGACATCACAGACACAGAAGGGTTCACAATTGAGCTACCACCTTGGAACGGTCAGTGGCAAATTAGGCCACTGGTGGTTTAAACCGGTACTAGGGTGCACCAAACCTCACACTTGTCCTACTGTCATCCCATTAAAACAGGACAGTGTAAATAAATAAATCACCGCCATGATCTAATCTCTAACCAACAAGGCAGCATCAATAACCCATTCTGCAAAACATTGGATCGCTTTCAGGTCATGATCTATACACGATCTATTACAAGTTGTATAAGGAGTGCGATCCGTTCAAAACCACTAATGGATCGTGATGCATTTCCCATTTAATCGGGATCGCGATTATAAAGGGATCCAAGTTCGATTTTAATGCGTTTGATAATTGAACTGCCATACTACATGTCGTATTACTTTGGAAATAAATGCTGCTTCTTGTTTAAAACTGATTTTGTCATGAATATTAATTAGCGATCCATTAGCTTATTTGCATGTGAAATTGGATCCCTTTTAAATCACTTTAAAATCACGATCTTGAAGGACCCATGAACACGGTTCATTAGGCTTTGTTTGTTTGTTTGGTTAGGTAGATGTACGTTACTCAAAGATCATAATCCTCGTGTTTCGTAAATTATTTAAAGTACTTAACTTTACAGTTCAGTCAATATGTACTAATGGTGGGTCTATTCGTGTTAGTTGGATACTTATTTGTTGAAAGACGTCAAATAACATTTTATATACTATCTATTATATATGATTTGTTTTCCAATTCTGCGATAGTACTGGTATACATTACTATCTATTATATATGATATGTTTTCCAATTCTACGATGGTATTGGTGTACATTAGTATCAAATTCTCACATTTTCCCAGTCTCATTAAAATCAGACCATTTAGCACGCTACCTAGAGGCGGAGAGTAATTCGATTTTTAATGGGATTGAAGTTGTCGTGTTACACCTGTGACAAACCTTAGCGCCTTTTTGTTAGCTAAGTATGTCGCACTTAAATGAATAACTACTGCTGGTACATGAAGTATTTTCAAATGTTGCGATTTATTTGACACCCTTATGTTTTAATGCGCATCATTTAGATATTATATCGTATAGACATTGTATACTGGTACAACCAGGCACCAATTAAGTGTAGCTACGTGGTTTACAATGCGACATGTCAATTCTTTTCACAAGAATAACGAGACCTATTTCTGTAGAAAATACATCATTAAAATGTTAGCTGCATTTTTTAGTAAAAGTGATATCTTGGTGTTTTTATAATATTTTCGGTATGCTGAGTTTGATTATGGTGGATACGAAGTTGAATTATAGACAGAAAATGCAATTTTATGGACATTTCACTGCTTTTTGATTGATAATTTTACTGCGAATTTTTGGAATATTCTATTTAAAATAAACATTTCCTATTGTCAACCCTTTTATATTTTTGTGATGTCGTTTGTATTTATTATTACTTTTGCCTTCTTGTTTGTCTGTTTGCGTGTTTGTTTCTGTGTTTTGTGGTTGACTGTCCTCCTTGGGCTCCGTATATATATTGACATTTTATAGTAATACTATTTAAAGCTGAATGTTGACAGGAAACGCAACTTTTTTTGACGTTTTATAATTTTTTGATAATTTTACTGGGAATTTTTGTAACATATTCAAAAATAATTTTTTTACATCAATTATCAATTTTTCAACAAATTGGCTTTTCACAGGAATAATATTCCATTTTTTACCTGACGTGGAATTATTTTGATAACTTTATTTAATAATTGCTTTTGGAATGTTTACTTAAATAACATGGTTCATCGTTATTGGACTTGTAAGGGAGAACGTGCCGATTTTTATGGTTGACGGGAGCTATACAGTACTGGTTCTAGCAAGGAAAAAATGGGTTGTCTGCCTCCATCGCGATTTAAAAAAAAACGACTGTCATATATAGCCTAAAATGTGCTGAAAATGACGTTAAACACCATTCAACCAAAATCTTTCTACAGGTGTACCTAACGAGTTATGTTTCATAATTAAAGGAATTATGTGCCTCTTTTGTGATTTCTATTTTGTTCATATTCATGCTGTATTTATACACAATCCATCATGCTAGCATTTTGTCTTTGACAGTCGTCCTTGAATGCTACACATTGCTGTGTATTTGTAATTGGATTTACGACATTTTCAGGGTCAACTGTTTCTTATAATAGGAAAGTCGAGGGAAAGGTGCTGTACTCCAAATGAAGTTGAGTTCAACAACCTACCAATGGGATCACCGATGGTCGTTTTGGCATTTCATGCGTTTATAGAATGCAATGCCACTTCCTTTGCAAACCACACCAAGCATGCACCATGGAATGCATTTATAGAGCACCGTAACCTACTTAACAAGAGATTTTTATACAAATATATGCTCCC
>JAWPHD010015936.1:0-52536 GCA_037043455.1 Cyrtodaria siliqua
CATATAGCAATACTGATTATTCATATACATGAACAAAAATAGGAGAAAAACGTGGTTAACCTACCTTTGCTGTTGTTATCCGCACGTTTTCTACAACATGGCTGACCAAAACTCCGTTACTAGTGAACGGGGTCTTGACCAAGATCGGTGTACGGATCCCGACAGTGTGGTTGTTGTATGGTGTTTTCAACACATGTAAGGGTATATATGACGGTCGATTTTTTGTGTTTGAGCAGACCACCCACTTTTCCTGGGTATAACCAGTACTGTACACCTCCCGCCATCCTACTTACAAGCCGAGCTCCCAGTGGGATTCGAACCCGCAAAGGTGAGAGGCGAAGGTTTACAACGCAACGTCGTTAACCATTCGGCACGGAGACGGGAAACTTACACACATCCAGAAGTGGAAAAGGGAACTGAGATATTTCATTTTAAAGGGAACGCTTTGCCAGGGAGGAGACTATATCTAGTAGCTGATTATTTATTTATGTTGGAGGAGATGAACTTGGCTCGTTAGGTCCTGTCTTGTATTTGGTTTAAATGTTACTGTTATACAATTTATAATTCAGACTTAAAACGCGGGATGTCACAGATAAAGACCGATTAATATGCGTTATATCACATCTTCGATTGATTGATTGAATGGTGTTTTACGGCACGTCGACACATAAATAAGTCATTTGAGCGCAAAAACCGACGAAAGATGAAGAAATTAAGTAGTAATTAAAAATTAATGTAAATATATAAAGATAAAACTATTAAAAATAAGGGATTATCGTCTTCAACTTTATATCTAGACAATATCCCGCTTACCTTGTTGATAATCATAAACTTTGGGAGTAACACTGAGTAATAACGGTAAATGGCACGAACACATTAAAAATATTGTTACTTCTGCGTCAAAGGTGCTTGGATTAATGAGAATGCTTAAATACAAAGTAGCTCGTAAAACACTTAATCCGATATACTTGTCTTATATGCGCCCAATATTGGAATATGCATCCATTACAGGGATGGATGTACTTCATTAGAAAAAGATAGCTTGGAAAAGTTTGCAATACGAGGCAGCTCGTATTGTGACGGGTCTAACTCGATCAGTATCTATACATCGCTTAACATCCGAATAGGATGGGTTTCACTTTCTGATAGAAGGCAAATGCAAAAACTTATTTCAGTTTATAATGTTAAAAATGGAACCTTTCCGAATTATATTTCAAACATTTTCCCACAGCTAGTTGGAGATGCCAGCGCATACAATCTCAGAAATAACGAAAACTACGCCACTATTGCTAGGAGAACTGAAATATACAATAAATCGTTTGTTCATTCCTCTCTTAAACTATGGAATGACTTGCCAATAGGAAATACGAACCTCTGAAAGTATCGCGATTTTTAAGAGAAGACTCTTAACATCTGTATTTTTTAGTACAAAAGTTCCACCATACTACTTATGTGGACAAAGATTATTTGCCGTTTTACATGCCAGAATGAGGAATTTTTTGTAGCAATCTCAATAATGATTTATACCTTAACCACTTACGTGATTCACCGACTTGCGAGTGCGGCTGTGAAGTAGAAGATACTGAACACTATTTTTTCCATTTGTAACAAATTTACAGCATATCGGCTTCATCTGTTTCAGTCTACACGCCATTTTCACCCGTTAAATGTAAGCACACTCCGTTATGGCCGTGAACAGATAACTGACAGGGAAAATAATTCCTTTTTCGAAGCAGTTCAAACATATATATATATACAAGAAACACATAGGTTTACATAAGGGTCTGATTCTCCGACGCATTTTGACTACACGCATACCATTGCAGTGTTTATTATTGTTGTTGTTATTACATATCTCAAGGTCATACAGTTGATGTATGTGAAAGCGTTCATGTTTTCGAACTGATAGGAACTTAAAGATTGGGAAACTCTCTCTCTCTCTCTCTCTCTCTCTCTCTATCTCTCTCTTTTATATATGTTGTGTTTACTATTCATCATTCGCTCTCTCAATGTATTATTTGCCATTGTAATTTATTTCACTCAGCCATACTTATTTGTAATTTCAAGATGTTAACTGGGAAGGGTTTAAACTAATGTTGGTAGAACTTGTTACCCGACCCATTTGTCATTATAATATTTCTATTGTATGTATGTGGATATTATTCTGTCTGTAAAATATTGGCAATAAAATATGTTTAAATCAAAAATAAGGGATGATATGGTAGTAATATAAACTGTATATGTAAATCAACAAATGCCCGTCAACGGGTATATAAACAAGTAAATATATATAAAAACACATTATAATGATTTATATAGTCTGATTTCTTTTAGGAAATCTAAAACAAGAATAAAATCTATAGTATCAAATAACACATCTTCGAATGTTTTTATATTTGTTTGTGGTGGGGCAGCCACCCGCGTTTTCCTGGGTAGAACCAGTACTGTTTACCTCCCACCATCCGTAAGAATCAACACTTTCTCACTTACAACTCAAGCTCCTTGTGGGATTCAAACCCCGTCAGATATCACTTATCTGTGTAACATGAGTAAAACAGACGGATCCCTGCAACATAAGCATACGTGTGCAAAAGAGATTGGAAGCGGGCTAAATAGGGTCCCACATTTCAGGTGCGAGGATGTGGTGGGACATTTCAACCAAATAGGCGGGGAACAAATAAATAAAGGAGCGGGGAATTAGGGCCAATTTCAGATGTTGAACCGGGTGCGGCCCAAACATTGATTAGATCCGCGTCTGGGTCCTCCGTATCCGCATGAATAGTGCATTTCCCGGAGACCTGGAACTTCAATGTATGTTACCTTCCAAAATCTCTACAAGACTGTGTGCTCAGCGTAGCTACAGACTTGCTTCTTTGCATAAATAAATCGATGAGCTACATTTGAAAGTGTGATATCACAGATTTTAATATTCCAATATTAATTTTGTGGATTTTTAATATTCCAATTAATATCCCGTCTGAAAATCGAAATTGGTCGAGAAATAGTGTCCATATACAATTTGACTAAGCTTGAAGACGACTAGATAACAATTACCCACGTTAGAGTCCGGACGTTAGTTTCTGGACGTACAGACGGACAGGTAACACTGCATGCCCTTCCACCATTCACAGAATTCAGGTGCGGATGTGGGTTGGGGGTGCATACAAATCAAATACCACGCAAACATGTTTAATCTTTGCTTGGAACTGACACCTTCGACCACTAGGTATCTAGCTCTTCAATCCTTGATGCGACTAATCCCTGTTTTATAACAAACAAAAAAGAAAAAGAAAAGCTGAAGAATATCAAGAAAAGCAATTATATCTATATGATCATTTCTGATATTTTAACCTATCCTTTAAGGCCATTGTATACGCATTCATTTAGAAAGAAGAGAACATACCTCAAACCAAGTTCTCAAAACGTATCAATATAGTCGCATAATTTGGGTAGATTGTGTTAGTGTGGGTCATTGTTGGCATAAATTATTGACAATTTTAAATGTTTGCTCATTTCTTACTCATTCTGCAACTTTAACAGTGAGGAATTGTGAGCATATTTTATATCCACGAACTTCAATTGACAGCTATGGCGAAATCGAACTATCTGGAAATGGTTTCACCAAGTTCGAAACTTGGATCCACACTTCCTCCAGACATGTTCAGTTTCAACTGCAACGGCAAAGCTCGTGGAAATGGGTGATTCGACCCCGTGGAACAGCTTTTTTGGTGTTAGAAATCTTCTCCTTTCCCTCAGAAAGCTGTTCTTGAAAAACTGAGGAAGTGCAATGGAGAAAATAAAGAAACCCTAGGGTTAGAGACGTGCACAGCACGGTGGACGGAAGTCGAATGACGGTGTTTACATATTTTGTTACCGTTGGCGCCAAATTATGAGTAATAGTCTCACAACACTATTAATACGAACACAATCTTTTTAGATCAACGTAGATATCAGTTGATGGTTTAAGGGGTAGTGGGGAGTAGTTTGTGTGTATGGAAGGGGGTTGTGGTAGTGGGGTAATGTATTTTAATTCAAGTCAATTCAAACTGTATTAGATAGAAAAACAAGATTTAAGTGTCATCTTACATTGCAAACTATAATAGTAATATAAAAAAGTAACTGATAGACGAATTATCAAATATGTTATGAGTTTTATTTCTTTATTTCCTCCAGCGTAGGAGATTTACGTAATATATAACAGTTTATGTAATGCGTGATAGGGACTGGGTGATAAATGTATAGAATTTGTTTGAGCTCTCTTCTGAGGGTTTAATAATTTAGTTAAAATTGTTATTTCAGATTCGTTAATTATATCTGAAGGTGCGATCTCATATTCAGCTTCTTTTTTTCTCTCGAATATTTGCGAAATTGAGTGTAAGGTATAAATTACCACTCTCCTTTTTCCATATCGCGCCTGATGTCATCCCGAGAATTCAATAATTATTTAACTTTTTGTTTTAGTAAAGCGCGCATACCCCTACAAAGATGGCATTTTTCTCGACCGTAAACGGGTATTTAGATTCATATAGACTTTCTTAGATTAACCCTCCTAATGTATTGGAAACGAACGAAAGCGTACATGATCGTACACATTTGGAAGAGCTAATCTCAGAGCAAAAACCATGCCTCAGTCGAACGCTTTGTTGACTTTTTTTTTTTGCCGTGGACTCAATGAAAGTGGCCAAAGAGATTCAAACGTCTTTTCCCCTGCATCCATTTTAGCGGGAATGAAATTTAAACGGACGTTAAAAACGATCTACACGTTAATAACGTCGGTTAATTAACGGTTATTGACGTCACTTACTTCCGGGTTATCATACCGCACATGTTATCACCCGCGGGGGAAGATATGGATTGCACATCATGTGTCATATCAGGTGGTACATAAACGACGTATCAGGGATAATAACACTACAGTTTAATGATAATAACAGTTACATGTAGTATTGTATTTGGTTTTGTTGGAAGATATGGCTAAATGTTTGAAGCTTACTATAACCACTTTATATGTGCCGATTAAAAAAATAGGTTTTTCACGGTTACATAAAATACCCGAGAATTAATACAGTACCGTTACCAGATATAAAAGGACACCGAGGCAAAGAAATCTAGGGGTGGGTGGGTCATCGGGGAGCATGGTGCCTCCTTATTATTATTTTTGTTTGTTTGTTTGTTTGTTATTTAGAGAATTTTTTTATTATTATTATTCATTTTGATATACACATGGCAGGTTGAATAATTTGCCTGTGTTTTATATACTCAGTTATAAAAGAGAAAACAATGTTGAATATTATTTCAATTCATTAAATTGTACAAGTATTTAAAACAACACTTAAATAATAGAGTTATGAGACATTCTCAAGGTTGGGGTAAAAGCCGTTACATTTGGTACAATAACGAAACTGTCGGAAATGACAGATGCTCTGTAAGGAAAGACTAAGGGTGGACACATGATGACAGAGATCAATTTATTTATATTCTGGACATGCTTTTGATATTTGGAAATGCAGCTCATTATGTTTTGAAGGTTTTAGGTATAAATTTGAAAAGTGAAAGAAGAAAGGGTATAATAATTATGAACTTTAACCCGGTATTAGTATAAATCTGAAGAATTCTTTCTTCGAAGATGTTCACCCCCCCATCACCACAACCCCCATCACCACACCCCTACCCCCACCCCCACCCCAGTTGTATACTGTGTAGAGCTACCATTACGGTTTGTGTGAAAATAATAGTGGTCCATGTCCAGTTTCCTTGACGGTTATGGTATGAAATGAAGGGGAATGGTACAATCACTGTTTCACGCATCTAGAGCACAAATAGTTCATCATCTACTACTTTTGGTTATAATTCAATTGAAAGACTTACCAGAAATCGTTTTAAATAAATACCAAACCATTATCATTTAAAAATAAAATCTATTAAAAACAATTGATTGTGCGATGACCGGACCCTATGCTGACGTCTACCTAAATCTTTTGATAGTTGTGTTAAATCTTGTCTTGTCGTATCCTTAACGGTCTGTTCTCTTGTCGCTCTGGCCTCTGCCAAGTCACTGAGTACCTACTTTGTGGCTTTCTAGGCTTTTTTAAAATTATATATACATGATCATTTATGTGCTACGAATCAGTAGTGTTATTTTACTGGTCCTTTGGGACCAACGAGACCAATATAGGTGACTTTGAAGTAGAATACCGCTTAAGCCGGTGCTAGAGGGCGTGGAAGGGGTTACTTCTTACATTACTTCTCATGAACAGGCTCAATAAAACATGGGCTGATAGTATAAAGCCCTGATAAAACCGAGTGTGCTGTTTTATTTTCTTAATTGTGTTTGTTTCTTCCAAAGGATAATCTTTATCAATATGTATCACTTATATTGCCTGTTAATGCTGCCGAATATAGCCTGGCGGGAATATCTTTTTTTACTGTCCCGTTTATTGGGATGACAGTAGGGTAAGAGTGAGGTTTGGTGCACTGGCCGTTCTAATTAAGGCGGTAGCCTTGTCAACACTTTTGTGTTTTTGCCTTTTATTCATCTTTAAAGCTGTTCTTTGTTTCTGTGTGTTTGTGGTTGACTGTCTTCCTTGAATGCCAGTTTTCCAGTTCGATTTTTATATCTACTTTGAACATATTTTGTTGCATATTTTAAAAAAAATAAAAAAAGCCTACAAAAACGCTTTTTCATAACTTCTCAGATTAAACCCTTTAAAAAAAAAAGAAAAAAAAAAGTGTTGACAACCAAAAGAAAACAACGCTTTTTTACATATGTATTTTTTTCACATATGTTTAGATTTTAAGAGGTTGGGGCATTGGGGCCGTCGCACACCCTCTGAATCTGTATTGGGCTTTTACCCCAACTTTTATTGCGTCTTAGTTTTTTTTTATTAACAGCTGGGGACCAGTCAATGACACTAACTTCCGGTTATTAAGCTTCCTGTTTTGATGATTTCTTTTATTTTGGAAAAAAATCCCAACACATTGGTGGAAATGAAAATGAAGCTATTTATAGTTTTTAGGTAATCAATTAACTTGGTAAAATATGATACAATCTTGATGTATCATAATATACAGATATCAAAAATATATTTCCCCGTGAGTCACTGAACTTGAACAATTAGTAATTACAAAATAACAAAAGATATCTTTGAGGAAGGGAAACCCCTTAACAAAAATAACGGTATGGCTGTTTACGTTAGTTATTATATCTTGTAAGGAATGTTAAACGTTGATTTGTCGTAAGATTAGTGTAATTTGTTTGCTTATTGCCTCCCACACACTTGATATTTGATTTCTGAGTACAGTATAGATAATTGTTGACACAGACCCATATAAGACGGGCAGAGAGTTACAGCAGGGAGTAAGTATACAGGGAGGAGACACGGACCTTTTTGCCGATTTGTTGTCGCGCTTGTGTTTCACTACTGCGTCTGGTTGTTGCGTGCGTGTGTGAAAAACAGCAAATTCTTGTAAATTATTACACTTACAAACCAACAAAAGGTGGCAAATATAAACATAAGTATTATTTATGCACATTGTGTCCTCTGATACAGAGCGTGTATTTTACCAGAGCCTCCTTGTAACAAAGACATATTTATCTTTGTCAAGAAGGTAATTTCACGGTGGTGATTATAAGACGAAGCCTAAAAAGAGGTGATGAAAATGCCTCTTTTGAGATATCGGCTGTGAAATTTTATATTTTTCAAATTAAAAATGGTGTACTCGTCAGAGGCCAGTTTCCGTCCAAGCCCAGTTTCCGTCATTCTCATTTAAAAAACGTTTTTACACTGCAAATTACTTACGCGATGTCACTTATTGTCAAGCGTTTATAACTGAAGATTGGAAACAGGAAAAACAACCACAAAGTAAATAAGGGGTACAAAAACGGAAGGGATTTCTTCGAAAAATGTATATACTTCCTTATGTGGCGTTGGGGATGCGCGTGCATACTGCCGCATAATAAACTATTTAAAAAAATAACACTGTAATGACGTCATAATTTTATCACTCTTCAGTGGACGCAGTTAAATAGACCGTGATTATTTAGGTTCACCAAAGAGCAGCAACTCGTACAACCTGTATCTGTTTGATTTACATAGAGCTACCCATCTTTACAGTGTAAAATTTGTTTTACATTGACGATTCCAGGCGTATTGTTATAACGATCGAGGTGACTGATGGAACAATGCAAACATACCATTTTTACAATGAAATTGTTGAATAGACTTGCAAACAAGTTTCTAATTCATAAAAGTTTACTGTATCTTGACCTAGTTGAATCTATCACTCGATAAAATACATGACGGAAACTGGGCTTGTGAACAAAATGATTTCTCAGTTTTAGTCTATTTATAAACAGGTCACGTGCCACTTCGATAATTTATATAAAACAAAATTCTTTGGTATCAAATTTCCAGGAAGAGGTAACCTAATAGAAAATAGAGCAAAAATTGTCAGGATACATAGATTTGTCTGAAAAATTAGTTTATGTTTACATAAGTGACGGAAAGTGGCCCCCGACGAGTATAGCTGTTGCAAACGAGATAAAAAGTATGGGTCATATTAGGCATTAATAATAACAAAAAGTGAATAGTAGATATATTATCTTTGTCAAGAAGGTAATTTCGTGATGTTGATTATAACAGAAAGCTGTAAAAAAAAAAAGGCTGAGATGTTCAGATATATGGTAGGTTTAAACAAGGGCTGTTTTACGGACGTTATCCTTAATCTCTATATAAACAACATACATGTGATATTATCTGGACCTCAATCTGGGAGATTGGTGAATTTTTTAAGGAGATCTAGGCAGCTGGATCTAGGATATTTTTTTTAAAAGTGTATATATTTTAGCGTGATAGCGATATTTTTTACTCAAAATCAAATAAATTGATACACATTTAAAACTATGGGTGTGCCACAGGGTAGCATGTACTCTCTGTCACCCTTTTTAATATAAAAATTAATAGTATAGTTAAATGCATCAATGCTGGTGTGGATTGTTCTCTATATGTTTTGAATTTTGTTAAATGTAATATCATGCAAAAAAACATGAACACTAATTGAGAGACGACTTCAGCAATGTCTCAATAAACTTCAGGCCTGGTCTGATGAAAATGGATCATGGTTTTAAATTTCCTAAATCTAAAACTAGTTATAATGTATGCAATTTTGTCAACTGCGTAAACATCATGAAGACCCTCATAAATTTGCAACAAGGGGGAGTAACGGTATGTAAAACATAATGATACAATAGGAGCATGGACACTTACATGTACATGTATCAAGAGAAAGAAAAAGAAAGGTGTGACTTTGAACTTGTAACTCGGTAGAGATGTTCATCATCTTAAAAATAACTCATTTTAAATCTTATTCAAATATTACAAAAGCCTTGAACTTGCTTACAAGATATCACTATTACTAGCAGTAACAATATAAGCTCTATAGTTTAAGTTAAGTAAGCAAGTACATGTAAGTACATAAACTGCTGAATGACGAATAGTCATGTGTCGGATGTGAATCAGTAACAAATATTAATATTCGAACTTAAAAGTCTCCTATTTTACAATATGATTTTGAAATAATCATAGAACAATTCATTCAAGCTTAAAATATTAATAACTTCCCCGCAATTGCTCGTTAGTTGGAAAAAATGCATCTTATAGATACATGTACTGCTACATGGTGTGTTCCTGTATTTTGCGAAGGATGTCCTCAGCTCAGAGTTCTTTTCAGAAATATTATTTTATAATTATGCCTTTTTTTCAGATGAAATATATTTTGTATTTGTATTTATATTGTTATCTAATTACAGTGATTTTTAAAGGAATGATTGTACCCCTAGAAGACGAATCATTGGCTGATGATGAAGCCTTGTTTGGGTCAGGTCATGGGGCATGGGACCATTCTCCACAGTCTGGGCGGTTGAACGGGAATGGTAACCATGGTAACACAGACGTTTCAAATATATTGCACTATCAGACTGACAGTTTGGATGATTTAAGTTTGATGAATACAGCATTAAATATGCAGGTAATTTTCTCCATTATTAGTCTGCTCTCACAGTCTGGTAACCGGAGTCGAGGTAATATAGCATCCAAGGTTGAAGTTTTCCCAAAATTATGTCCTTTCCATGACTCTGAAAACCTTTAAGATAATCATATGCAAACAAAACTAGGATTAAATGTTGTTGTTTTTTCAGAACAAGATGATGTGTAATGAACTAGTCTGTACTGGCAAGGTTATTTATTAAATGCATTGGGTCAAAGGTCAGAAAGGGGTATTTTCCCCCATTCTCTGTTGTTTAATATATGTATGTAAAGGGATTTTCATAATATTAGACAGAAAGACATCACAAGATCTGAAGAAAATTTGTCACAAACAGTTCATATATCATCAAAGTCAAGGTTGCATTAGGGGTGAACAATCAAAATGGGTATATTTTGTGTCTGGTCTTGAACTTTAAAACCTTTTCTGATGTGAAGATGAAATTTGGCGGAAGTATTTCTGCTTCATGGAAAAAGGGGGGAAAACAAGATAAAAGATGTCGTCAAACTAAATCAAAATAAGTACATACATGGTGAAGCATTTTCAGGGCTCGACGTTAACTTTACGGACAGCTTGTCCATAGGGCAAGTTAACTCTGAAATTTACTTGCCCATGCCAGTTTATTGGTTGCCCAATTATTTGGACCCAAAGTGTTTATTTTATAAGGATATACCGTTTGTACGCTATTGTTACAAACAACATATATCATTATCGTATTTTGTAGCATGGTCACAGAAAATTCCCTTTGTAATAGCACAGGTGTAAATTGTTTAATTGAAAATAACACCTGTCAGAATAAATAGTGTACTACAACTACCAGTTATTGGAAGTTAGAGTATGGCAGGGAGCTGAAATGGACATGCTACAAAACAAATAGAGTATGATGTCATCTTGTTGGTTAATTTAAACACCTCGCCCCATCTTGATGTTTTAATTAACCAACTCAATGAGACCATACTCTATCTATTACATAAAACAAAAAGGCAAAAGATATAAGGAATATCCAATTATTATCAAATTCAAGCGTATTCTTGTATTTGTATAACAAAATGTTTGTTCGGTGTCAACAAACAATAGTCTTAACAATCTTGATCGTCCAAGCATTTAAATAATGAATACTAAGTAGAAAATACTATTCTATTCTATTATGTTAATTCAGACTGTAGCACAGTCTATCGATCATAATCAATTGTGTTTAGATGCCAGACAACATGTTTTCATAGTAAATGAAAGCATCTCCTTACCAAAATGGCGTAGAAACGCGGACGAAAAAAAGCATTATTAGACAAGTGAGTTTTGTCATATTATCTGTAGTCCTTATCACTCAGTTTTGAAGTTGCCCGATGGGATTGAGCCTTTGAGACTTTACCTGCCCGGATCAATGTTTAACCTGCCCAGGGCAATCGGACAATCCTTAACGTCGAGTCCTGATTTTCTGCCACCACTTGCATGCATAATTGTGGCATTTTCCAAATTATTCTTAAAGGGACACCTGGCAATCTTGATTTTTTTATTTTTTCTGCATAACTTGCATTTTTTCAGTCATTAGTATTTATTACAAGAATAGTATAAAGCAAATTGTTTTTATGCTCCCCGAAGGGCGAGCAAATAGTTGGCGCTTTGTCCGTGTGTCCGTCACACTTTCTTGTCCGTAGCATATCTTCAAAACTACTGAGGACTGCACTGAAACTTCAAACAATGATAGAGGGCAATGAGAGGAAGTGCAGAGTGCAAGAACCATAACTCTGTCAGAATCTTTGTCTGGAGCATATCTTCAAAACTACTGGTGGGACTGCAATGACACCACACAATGGTAGAGGGCAGTGAGTGAAAGTGCAGACTGCAAGAACTGAAACTCTGTCCTCATTCAAATTAGAGTTATTGTCCTTTGTAATTTTATACTTAGAATTTTTGTCTGGAGCATATCTTCAAAACTACTGGTGGGACTGCAATGACACCACACAATGGTAGAGGGCAGTGAGTGAAAGTGCAGACTGCAAGAACTGAAACTCTGTCCTCATTCAAATTAGAGTTATTGTCCTTTGTAATTTTATACTTAGAATTTTTGTCTGGAGCATATCTTCAAAACTACTGATGGGACTGCAATGAAGCTTTACACACTGATAGAGGGAAATGAGAGGAAGTGCAGAGTGTAAGAACCATAACTCTAATTCAAATTAGAGTTACTGCCCTTTTTAATTTTTTACTTAGATTTTTTATCTGGTGCATAAACTACTGATGGAACTGCAAATTGAAAACTGCTGGGCGATACAAGGCCATATGATAAGTTGAGGATACATTTCGGAAAGCATCCATCGGTTGTACAGATTTTCTTGTTGCATATTATTAATGTTGATTATTATTGTACCAATAATATAATTAAATCTACGGTAGAATGAGACAAAAAAGGAAAAGTCAGAATTGTATTAATTATATGCAAGCAGGTTTAAAGTTGAAAACGATACAGGATAAATAAATGGAGATCTTAATTTCAGTGCTTGATAAACACTTCACGATGGCTGTGTGTCACTTTAATAGACATTTTACAATACAAACTTCTTGATTTTCTGTAAAGTTTTAATTGGGTTGGTTTATATCAATCATTCATCTTCAATTATTTGTGCTCTGTATTCAAATGTTTTGCTGTAGCGCAATAACTTACGAATGGTTTTATATATGGTCTGGGCCCATGCTTTGTGCATGGTTTGATAAATGGTCTGCATCCATGCTTTGTGCTGGGCATAGTCTTAAAATAGAAGTCCCTAGTGAAAATTGTTGAACTCAGGGACACAAGGTTAAAGTAGCTGACTGTAAATAATATAATTTCTATCAATTAGGATCAAGGTCAAGACAACACCATGATAGGACAGGGGTCAGGTGGTGCTCAGTCAAACATGCCCATGCCCATACCAGGGTCATCTAAAGATACAAACACGCCAAAGCCTGGAACATCTAGAGACGCAAACAATGTTACCAAGGAGAATGAAGAACCTGTTGTCAGGAATAAGACCTTCAAAAACAAAGAAAATAAAAGCAAAAATGTGAATCAAAGAAACACACCAAATCCTCTTACGAATGGATTTAGTGAGACAGTGACTTTGTCCGGGAGAAGAGATCCTGGTTTTAGTGAAACAGTGACTTTATCTGGGAGGAGTGATCCTCCTTCAAGAACTTCAGCTGCTACATGGAAACCTAAGTTGCAGTATAAGAAATATGACAATGATATTGACAGTACAGGGAGGAAGAGTAAAAACTCGATTAAACAAAAGAAGCAGAATATGAATAAAAACTCGGTGCTAATCCAGCAAACTCCAGAAAATCTGCCATGTGCGAACGATTCTCCGGAATCTAATGATTACATGTTATCACAGTTTATCAATCCAAACATGGATCCGAGGAATGTTTCCACTATAGATGACCGCCGTAGAAGAAACCATGTGATAACGCCGCAACAGGTCGACAATGACAGTGATTTGGATGATTTTTATTCCGTGCATGGTAAAAAAAGGCCACACAACAACGATGGGTTAAATCATCACAACACTCTAAATGGGATTGACGATGATGACTCTAGTCAGACTTCGATTAAAATTTGTGACACTAATAATTTTATACGCTTTCAAAACAATCTGTGGGACAATAAGGACAGGGATAAGAACAGAAATACATCTCGAATTGTTGAGCCTTTTACGGCACACTTGAATCATGCTGATTTGGAAACAGATTCAGACCTTCCGGATGAAAATACGACTGTTTTGAAACTGCAAAACCCGGTAACGATCCAGGGTCAGGGAACCGTTCCCAAACCTGATCTGGGCCGAGCAATAGTTGTCTCTTTTCCGCATAATAATTTATCTGATAATGCATTGCAGTTAAATAGCTCACAGATTAGTCCCACTGTTTTAACACGTTCTAATTCAACGGGTGTATCTATCGGAAATGTCCCTACATCAATGCCTTTGAGTCATGCTTCGTCTGATTCCCTGTTGGGCAGCCTGCCTTCCAATCTTCCATCCAACATACTTTTTGGTGAGGGTGATAATGATTACTTATTGGCTCAAGAACTTCAACGAAAATATAACAGAGAAAATGTTGAGATCCAGTCTCGCGGACAGTACGATCATCCTTCAACCAGTGATAATTTTAGAAATTTTACAAATCGACGGGATTTTCAAACTAATATAGATGAACCAGAATCAAATTATTTCACTGCTTATGCTAATGAATCGGAAACAGGTAATGGCAGATTAACGACTGATCTATACGACCCTGGTGAGGACCACTACATACAGGTGGAGTTGCAGTCACGCGGTCCCAGTGGAGTTGGTAATCAGGAGACGATAACAACCTTGCAGCCAGAGGTGATCACAATACCCCACGAAATACAGAGTGATGAGCTGTACCCAGAGACGAGCAATCATGAACCGAGCAGATTTTACCCAACACAGACAGGTTTGATATGTTACATATTATTAACCCTTAACCCGCTACATTTATATAATGGACTGTTCTTTCTTTGAATTAAGATCATTCCATTTATGTGACAAAGGGGTGTTTTGGTAAAATAACTGATCAGCAGCCAGACATTGTAAACCCTGATCAGTATCAGTGTTTACAATGGACGCAAAAGCTACTATAGTCATACTTAGCTGGTTACGGGTTAAATCGTAAACTAGGTTTGGTGCCTTTCGTAACTTAGGGTTAAATCGTAAACTAGGTTTGGTGCCTTTCGTAACTTAGGGTTAAATCGTAACTAGGTTTGGTGCCTTTCGTAACTTGTCAAAGAAACTAACATGCCAAATAATGATAAAATTGCACAAAAAAACGGTTGATCATAAACTCTGTCCAGGTGTTAGGTCATATAATAATATTTATGTGCCAATTAAAAATATAGGTTTATTAATGGGTTCTGTGACTGTTTATGCGTAAAATTAATTATGAGTTGGTTAATTCGACGCTCAGGTATTGGGGGTTTAGCCCGACTGGTTAAAGCCATTTATAATGTGGCTATAGAGTTTGGATTCTCAAAATACATAACTTATATATACATGTAATATATACCTCATCGTCATTAGGCTTCAAAACGGTGTACATTTGTTTAAAATTTGGCTGTTGGTGGGATAGCTACTTTAAATAACTTGGTAAATCTAAATATTATTATTTTATAAATTAATTTTGGATCATTTTATTACTGCATTATTCCTTAAAACAAATTCCAGGGCTTTTCCTAGGTATTCTGGGAAAAACGCCCCTAGATCGAATTGGGAATTTTTTATCGACAAATTGCCAAAATTGGGAAATTAATACATTATGAACAATTATCATGTAAATAGTGATCTGAGCCTGTTAGAGTGTTAACAACAATCATTTACTGAAATGAGTGGGTGGAGTGACATGGACACAATAGAAAATGTATTTAATTTTATTATTTCTTTAAATTGGGGGAAAAAATGTGGTTTTTGCCATTGGGAAGGGGCCGTTATCAATCAGCCCCGTTGCACTCCTAGGAAAAGCCCTGAATTCACCTGTAAACATGGTAAAAAACACAAAAAGGTGATTGTGTTGTAATCAATTGCAAAAGTGTCTTATCTCAACGACTGGCTAGGCCATTTCTATGTTGTCATGACAGTAACTGATAGCATTATGATATTTAGTAAATGGTTTTTGATAAATATGAATATATATGATATTGATTATTTAAACTTATTGACATTGCTTTTATCTTACTTTATCTTTAGGTCAGATAAAACAGGATGTGTGGTTCGTGTGTTTTTTCATTTCAACTCAGACATATTTGGAATCTGGATTTTAAAAAAATCTATAAAAAAAATCTAGATGTTTGATTCATTACATGGACCGAGTATTAACTTTCATACCCCATCCATCCCCTTCTCCAAGAAGCAAAAATGGGGTTGGCTGGGGTATGAAATAAAACCTTAACTTCAGCTTAAAAAGTTTGCATATTGCAAAATAAAAACATTTAATAGGTAATTTTAAACAGGATAGCACATTTTTCAGTAAAAAAATGTTTTTAAACGTGTTTCATTGTCGAAATATCCTTTATAAAATCATGCTAATATAAGCTTTCCCATCGCTTAATGGAATTAAGGCGGGACCACGTAATGTCATAACTAGTTGATTTTAGGGAAGACTGAAATAGAATATTAAAAAACAAAACACCAACAAAACATTCCTACCTTAGTTACTAGTTGTTTTCAACATGTATTAAGAACCACACACCTTGTTTTATTTGGCCTCAGGTAAACCTTCATTGTTAACCCACGCAACTTGTCATATCTTTTAGATGTTTAATACTAAACTATATTAAAGTGTATTTACAAAAGATAAAAACATCTTTAAGGGATGGACTTCATTATAGTCCATTTTCTTTTCCGGACCATCCTGGCTTCACAGCAATTAAATAGGGTGTATTCAATCCTTGGTTTTGATTATAATAAAATAATTCATGATAGACACAAATTCACAGGTTAACAAGTTAATTATTTTGTTATTAGCGAAAACAACTATTGATTAACTGCTTGTTACATTGATGTTTTTAAAACAGTGTTTGTATGCGTTAAACCAAGATTCTGCGCATTGTTGAACACTCTAGTCTCTACAAATCATTTCCATCGCTTCAACATTTAAAAACAGTGTTTGTATGAGTTAAACCAAGATTCTGCGCGTTGTTGAACACTCTAGTCTCTACAAATCATTTCCATCGCTTCAACACTTTTATTGACATCACAAGTCAACATCGAAGTAATTTAATATCTTTCCTAGGTAATATGTCCTTCAGAGTTAGTTAAACATTTTTCTGATTATGAGCTGAGTGGTTAGAGTCTCTGACTTGAAATCACTTGCCCCCTCATCGCTGTGGATGCGATCCCTCATGGGATAAGGATGGGAAAAGGATTCTTTATGTGATGAAGCTATCCATCTGGCTTGCGGAACAACGGTGGTTCTACCTAGGTGCCTTCCTGTGCATAAAAATTGCCCGGACAGCCACCTGAGGTCTTCCTCGACTAATGGAAGCTGGAAAGTTGCCATAGGACCTTAGCTGTTGGGTGCGACTATAGAATCCAGTTCAGTTCTATTTATGAATTTTCTTTCACATGAATATTGTTTTATTTGTTCACCTATAGATATGTAATAAGTACCTTATAATCCATATGTATTAAACGTACTACTTCATCCAGGGCATCCTGAGTTTTCCATCCAGGAGGAAGGTCCGAGGGATGAGCCTGCGATTGTGGATGATGAAGCATATGCACGCATGATACAGGAACAACTCAACATGGATATAGAGCTACAGGATGAACAATATGCCAGGATTCTGCAGGTGATTATATTGTATTGTAATGGGGAGTTTCTGGGCTAGGATTGGCAGCTTGGTAGTCTGTGTACGTCTACAGGTCTCTCAGTGTTGTAGCCAGATCATAAATAAAACTGAGGCAAATTCTATCCGTCAGTATGTGTTCTTGTCCGCACAATACCTCCAACATTCTTCTTGTGATTTTCACAAAACTTCACAGGAACTATCAGCATGATGCCGAGTAGCGCATATTGTCAGGATGTTCCGGTTGAATAATTTCTGGCAGAGTTAGGGGACTTTGGAGTTTTTAGCTCTACTGGCCAAAGGCCAGGCGAGCTTATAATGCGATCACTTTTTGTCCATCTGTCTGTTAGCAATTTTATTAAATCGACATCTTATTTGAAACCGCTTGAAAGATTTTGATGAAACTTTATTACAATGTAGGATAAAATTAGGTCAAATTTAAGTAAATTTCAAACGACATCTCCTCCGAAACTACTTGTGAAATATATTAAACATGTTCCTTGGGTTGGCCTCTATCAAGTATGTGTTTTTCGTTATCGTCAAATAATCAAAATGGCCGCCAAGGCGATCCAAAGTTTACTTAGAGTTATATAGGAAAAGGCTAATACGATCATCTTCTCTGAAACCGCTTGAAGGATTTTGATGAAACTTCATTACAATGGTCTTTAGGATAGTCCCCCTCAGAACTATGTTTTTCGCGGCTGCCAGTCATCCAAGATGGCCGCCATGGCTAAAATTAGGTCAAATTTAAGGAAATTTCAAACAACATCTCCGACGAAACCACTTATTCCATTCTTCTGAAATATCATATACATGTTCCTTGGGTTAGCCTCTATCAAGTTTGTGTTTTTCGTTAGCGTCGAATAATCAAAATGGCCGCCACAGACACCCAAGGTTTACATAGAGTTATATAGGAAAACGTTAAAAAATGACATCTTCTCTGAAACTTTTGATGAATCTTAATCATAATTATGATCTTTGGGTTAGTCCTACTCAGATTTGTGTTTTTGGGGCCTCCAGTCGTCCATGATGGCCACCATGGCTAATGGCCAACATGACTAAACTTAGGTCAATTTAAGGACATTTATCAAACGACATATTACGACTTATTCCATTCTAGTTAAATTCCTGTTGTTGGCCTCTATCAAGTTTGTGTTTTTCGTTGTCGTCAGATATTCAAAAAGGCCGCTACGATAACCCAAAGTTTACATATATATATATAGGAAACATGTTTCGTGTGTTGGCCTCTATCATGTTTATGTTTTTGAATCACATCATACCAGTAGAGCGTCTGCAGGCCCACTTTGGCCTCTTGTTTTCATCTGAAGCTGGTCCGCCCAGCTCCTGTTTTTCATCCAATTTTCACAAAACTTCATAGGAAGTATCAGTATGATATCTAGTAGTGCGTATTCTCAGAACGTTCCGATTTAGTAATATTCGAAAGAGTAACGGGACTTTTTTCGAATCTAAAGCTTGTCAGCTCAACTCCTACATTTTTCGTCCAATGTTCATGAAACTTTATAGAAATATCAATGTGATGTCTAGTAGTGCATATTGTCAGGACAATCCAGTTTAATGATTTTTGGCGGAGTTATGACACTTTGAAGATTTTCAAATGTAAAGCATTTCCGCTCTACTCCTCCTACATTTTTCATCTGATATTTGGGAAACTTGGTAGGAAGTATCAATATGATGTTTAGAAGTGCATATTGTCAGGACGTTCTGGTCGATTTTGTTTTCCAGATTTACATGACTTTGAAGTTTTTCAAATATAAAGCTTGTCCACACAACTCCTCCAAGATTTTTCATCTGATTGTATGTCACATCCATCAGTTCATCCATCTATAGCATCCATCAGTTCTATCAATTCTATCAATTTCTTGTTTGTTCAGGGTTTTTTCCGGCTTCATCAATACTTACTGACGAGTTGAGTTTTCCAGCTGTGTGCTTTATATATTATATGGATAGGTCTATGACCAGCATCACAATTGGTGTTGAAATTGTTTACCAAACTTAGATTCAATCATCAAACTTGTTTGATCTTCAGTTCTACTGT
Organism: Cyrtodaria siliqua; assembly: GCA_037043455.1. Classification (NCBI taxonomy): domain Eukaryota; kingdom Metazoa; phylum Mollusca; class Bivalvia; order Adapedonta; family Hiatellidae; genus Cyrtodaria; species Cyrtodaria siliqua. Next base: position 19,437 of record JAWPHD010015936.1, read on the forward strand.
GTCATCCATTCTGTCCGTTATATATTTTAAGCAGATTGTGCTGCACGATTTTTGATTCAGAAGATAATAAACTATTCTATGATTCAGGAGAGTGAGGGAGACCCCCATCATTACGGTGGTCAGTGTCAGACTCACCATCACAGACTGCCGCGTAGTGAGAGCGAGGACAGTGACTACCAGCCGCTACGTACACGTATGAACCGTGACTCGCTCACTAGGGATTCTTCATGGGAAAGGCCCCTTAGAGTGGGCCCTCCTAGGGGCCCTCCAAGCTACAATGTATGTATGAATATTATATGATTTACTTATTAACAAATTTAAAAATTTAGCATTCAGGGCCCTGTTTTATTAAACATCTTATGATAAGTCTTAACTTTTAAAATCATTTACGTTTTTCACCTAAGCATTCAATGTAGACAATCATGTGAGCACGTAGTGCTGACATATCACATGTATAAAAAATGAAATGAAATCACGTTTATTTGAAAAGTGTAATTTATAGTGAAGCATTTAAGAAATTGATTTACGATCAAAATGGTCATACGTTGTTTCATAAAATGGGACCAAAGAGTGTAACTTGTTTACTTTATTTTTGAAATAACTTGTTCTAGTTATTACAGTACTGGGTGTTTTTCTCAAAATAACTAGATATATTCAGAAACCCATTCATTTTCATCTATTTTTAAATCCGTTTTCTATCAAAACCAGAATTTTCCTGTTACATATGATATTTTTCCCGGGTTGTCTTTGTCTTTGTTGTTAACTAATTTGCCATTACATTTTTTACTCAATGTTTAGAAATCGTTTATGCAAGCTCTTAAATATGGTGCATGTTGCATAACAACAGTGGTAATAAGTTGACTCTAGGGCTATCATCCCTAATAGTGCCATCAGTATTCAATTAGATGGTCAAGTTTTCTCTTGAAAAGATTCATCCTTGGGGTTTATTACGAAGCAACTAGTTTTATTAAAGGCATTAACCCACCAATTAAAGGCAAAATTACACTACAAAATCATTTATCCAAACCCTGTCCAGGTCATAAAATAATGTATATTTACCAATTAAAAGTGTAGGTTTATCTTAAAATAGCTGTGATTGAATAGGTAACTCTTAATTCGACGCTCCAATTTTAGAGTTTTGCCTGGCTGGTTAAAGTCATTTATATTGTGTCTATAGCGTTTGAATTCACAAAATATGTATACCTTGTCGTCAGTAGGTTCAATAACGGTGTCACACCGTTACCGTGTACATATGTTGTCAAATTTGACTGTTACTGGCAGGATAGGTACTTTCAGAAAAAAAGTTTTTTCATGAAAGTATCCTAAATAAGTTATTTTATCTAAAGTAAGAGGAATGAACTCTTACTCTGTGTCAAAGGGAAATAATTGTTTTCTTGAAAATAAATTGTTTTAAATAACTTAAATAAGTTACACCTCCGACTGTTTAGTAAAGAAACCAGCAATACATATATCAAGGCCAGCAATACATGTAACAAGGCCAGAAATACACGTAACAAGGCCATCAATACATGTAACAAGGCCAGCAATACATATATCAAGGCCAGCAATACATGTAACAAGGCCATAAATACACATAACACGGACAGCAACACATATATCAAGGTCAGCAACACATATATCAAGGTCAGCAATACATATATCAAGGCCAGCAATACATGTAAAAGGCCAGCAATACATGTAACAAGGCCACACTTGCAATACATATATCAAGGCCAGCAATACATAGCAATACATATATCAAGGCCAGCAATACATATATCAAGGCCAGCAATACATATATCAAGGCCAGCTATACATATAACAAGGCCAGCAATACATATATCAAGGCCAGTTTTTTTAATTATAAAATCACCTGTGTCAGACTCCATGGTTATATAAACACCGGTTTCAGACTCCATGGTTATATAAACACCGGTTTCAGACTCCATGGTTATATAAACACCTGTGTCAGACTCCATGGTTATATAAACACCGGTTTCAGACTCCATGGTTATATAAACACCTGTGTCAGACTCCATGGTTATATAAACACCGGTTTCAGACTCCATGGTTATATAAACACCTGTGTCAGACTCCATGGTTATATAAACACCTGTGTCAGACTCCATGGTTATATAAACACCTGTGTCAGACTCCATGGTTATATAAACACCGGTTTCAGACTCCATGGTTATATAAACACCTGTGTCAGACTCCATGGTTATATAAACACCTGTGTCAGACTCCATGGTTATATAAACACCTGTGTCAGACTCCATGGTTATATAAACACCTGTGTCAGACTCCATGGTTATATAAACACCTGTGTCAGACTCCATGGTTATATAAACACCTGTGTCAGACTCCATGGTTATATAAACACCGGTTTCAGACTCCATGGTTATATAAACACCTGTGTCAGACTCCATGGTTATATAAGCACCTGTGTCAGACTCCATGGTTATATAAACACCGGTTTCAGACTCCATGGTTATATAAACACCTGTGTCAGACTCCATGGTTATATAAGCACCTGTGTCAGACTCCATGGTTATATAAGCACCTGTGTCAGACTCCATGGTTATATAAACACCTGTGTCAGACTCCATGGCTATATAAACACCTGTGCCAGATGCCATGCTTATATAAACACCTGTGTCAGACCATGGTTATATAAACACCTGTGTCAGATGCCATGCTTATATAAACACCTGTGTCAGACTCCATGGTTATATAAACACCTGTGTCAGACTCCATGGTTATATAAACACCGGTTTCAGACTCCATGGTTATATAAACACCTGTGTCGGACTCCATGGTTATATAAACACCGGTTTCAGACTCCATGGTTATATAAACACCTGTGTCAGACTCCATGATTATATAAGTACCTGTGTCAGACTCCATGGTTATATAAACACCTGTGTCAGACTCCATGGTTATATAAACACCTGTGTCAGACTCCATGGTTATATAAGCACCTGTGTCAGACTCCATGGTTATATAAACACCTGTGTCAGACTCCATGGTTATATAAGCACCTGTGTCAGACTCCATGGTTATATAAACACCTGTGTCAGACTCCATGGTTATATAAACACCTGTGTCAGACTCCATGGTTATATAAACACCGGTTTCAGACTCCATGGTTATATAAACACCTGTGTCAGACTCCATGGTTATATAAACACCTGTGTCAGACTCCATGGTTATATAAGCACCTGTGTCAGACTCCATGGTTATATAAGCACCGGTGTCAGACTCCATGGTTATATAAACACCTGTGTCAGACTCCATGGTTATATAAACACCTGTGTCAGACTCCATGGTTATATAAACACCTGTGTCAGACTCCATGGTTATATAAACACCGGTTTCAGACTCCATGGTTATATAAACACCTGTGTCAGACTCCATGGTTATATAAACACCTGTGTCAGACTCCATGGTTATATAAACACCTGTGTCAGACTCCATGGTTATATAAACACCTGTGTCAGACTCCATGGTTATATAAACACCTGTGTCAGACTCCATGGTTATATAAACACCGGTGTCAGACTCCATGGTTATATAAGCACCTGTGTCAGACTCCATGGTTATATAAGCACCTGTGTCAGACTCCATGGTTATATAAGCACCTGTGTCAGACTCCATGGTTATATAAGCACCTGTGTCAGACTCCATGGTTATATAAGCACCTGTGTCAGACTCCATGGTTATATAAACACCTGTGTCAGACTCCATGGTTATATAAACACCTGTGTCAGACTCCATGATTATATAAGTACCTGTGTCAGACTCCATGGTTATATAAACACCTGTGTCAGACTCCATGGTTATATAAACACCTGTGTCAGACTCCATGGTTATATAAGCACCTGTGTCAGACTCCATGGTTATATAAACACCTGTGTCAGACTCCATGGTTATATAAACACCTGAATCAGACTCCTTGGTTATATAAACACCTGTGTCAGACTCCATGGTTATATAAACACCTGTGTCAGACTCCATGGTTATATAAACACCTGTGTCAGACTCCATGGTTATATAAACACGTGTGTCAGACTCCATGGTTATATAAACACCTGTGTCAGACTCCATGGTTATATAAACACCTGTGTCAGACTCCATGGTTATATAAATAACGGTTTCAGACTCCATGGTTATATAAGCACCTGTGTCAGACTCCATGGTTATATAAACACCGGTGTCGGACTCCATGGTTATATAAGCACCTGTGTCAGACTCCATGGTTATATAAACACCGGTTTCAGACTCCATGGTTATATAAACACCTGTGTCAGACTCCATGGTTATATAAACACCTGTGTCAGACTCCATGGTTATATAAACACCTGTGTCAGACTCCATGGTTATATAAACACCTGTGTCAGACTCCATGATTATATAAACACCTGTGTCAGACTCCATGGTTATATAAACACCTGTGTCAGATGCCATGCTTATATAAACACCTGTGCCAGACTCCATGGTTATATAAACACCTGTGTCAGACTCCATGGTTATATAAATACCTGTGTCAGACTCCATGGTTATATAAACACCTGTGCCAGACTCCATGATTATATAAACACCTGTGTCAGACTCCATGGTTATATAAGCACCTGTGTCAGACTCCATGGTTATATAAACACCTGTGTCAGATGCCATGCTTATATAAACACCTGTGCCAGACTCCATGGTTATATAAACACGTGTGTCAGACTCCATGGTTATATAAACACCTGTGTCAGACTCCATGGTTATATAAACACCTGTGTCAGACTCCATGGTTATATAAATAACGGTTTCAGACTCCATGGTTATATAAGCACCTGTGTCAGACTCCATGGTTATATAAACACCGGTGTCGGACTCCATGGTTATATAAGCACCTGTGTCAGACTCCATGGTTATATAAACACCGGTTTCAGACTCCATGGTTATATAAACACCTGTGTCAGACTCCATGGTTATATAAACACCTGTGTCAGACTCCATGGTTATATAAACACCTGTGTCAGACTCCATGGTTATATAAACACCTGTGTCAGACTCCATGATTATATAAACACCTGTGTCAGACTCCATGGTTATATAAACACCTGTGTCAGATGCCATGCTTATATAAACACCTGTGCCAGACTCCATGGTTATATAAACACCTGTGTCAGACTCCATGGTTATATAAATACCTGTGTCAGACTCCATGGTTATATAAACACCTGTGCCAGACTCCATGATTATATAAACACCTGTGTCAGACTCCATGGTTATATAAGCACCTGTGTCAGACTCCATGGTTATATAAACACCTGTGTCAGATGCCATGCTTATATAAACACCTGTGCCAGACTCCATGGTTATATAAACACCTGTGTCAGACTCCATGGTTATATAAATACCTGTGTCAGACTCCATGGTTATATAAACACCTGTGCCAGACTCCATGATTATATAAACACCTGTGTCAGACTCCATGGTTATATAAGCACCTGTGTCAGACTCCATGGTTATATAACTACCGGTTTCAGACTCCATGGTTATATAAGCACCTGTGTCAGACTCCATGGTTATATAAACACCTGTGTCAGACTCCATGGTTATATAAACACCTGTGTCAGACTCCATGGTTATATAAACACCTGTGTCAGACTCCATGGTTATATAAACACCTGTGTCAGACTCCATGGTTATATAAGCACCTGTGTCAGACTCCATGGTTATATAAACACCTTTGTCAGACTCCATGGTTATATAAACACCTGTGTCAGACTCCATGGTTATATAAACACATGTTTCAGACTCCATGGTTATATAAACACCTGTGTCAGACTCCATGGTTATATAAACACCTGTGTCAGACTCCATGGTTATATAAACACCTGTGCCAGATGCCATGCTTATATAAACACCTGTGTCAGACCATGGTTATATAAACACCTGTGTCAGATGCCATGCTTATATAAACACCTGTGTCAGACTCCATGGTTATATAAACACCTGTGTCAGATGCCATGCTTATATAAACACCTGTGCCAGACTCCATGGTTATATAAACACCTGTGTCAGACTCCATGGTTATATAAACACCTGTGTCAGACTCCATGGTTATATAAGCACCTGTGTCAGACTCCATGGTTATATAAGCACCTGTGTCAGACTCCATGGTTATATAAACACCGGTTTCAGACTCCATGGTTATATAAACACCTGTGTCAGACTCCATGGTTATATAAACACCTGTGTCAGACTCCATGGTTATATAAACACCTGTGCCAGATGCCATGCTTATATAAACACCTGTGTCAGACCATGGTTATATAAACACCTGTGTCAGATGCCATGCTTATATAAACACCTGTGTCAGACTCCATGGTTATATAAACACCTGTGTCAGACTCCATGGTTATATAAACACCTGTGTCAGACTCCATGATTATATAAATACCTGTGTCAGACTCCATGGTTATATAAACACCTGTGTCAGACTCCATGGTTATATAAACACCGGTTTCAGACTCCATGGTTATATAAACACCTGTGTCAGACTCCATGGTTATATAAATACCGGTTTCAGACTCCATGGTTATATAAACACCTGTGTCAGACTACATGGTTATATAAACACCTGTGCCAGATGCCATGCTTATATAAACACCTGTGTCAGACCATGGTTATATAAACACCTGTGTCAGATGCCATGCTTATATAAACACCTGTGTCAGACTCCATGGTTATATAAACACCTGTGTCAGACTCCATGGTTATATAAACACCTGTGTCAGACTCCATGATTATATAAACACCTGTGTCAGACTCCATGGTTATATAAACACCTGTGTCAGACTCCATGGTTATATAAACACCTGTGTCAGACTCCATGGTTATATAAGCACCTGTGTCAGACTCCATGGTTATATAAACACCTGTGTCAGACTCCATGGTTATATAAGCACCTGTGTCAGACTCCATGGATATATAAACACCTGTGTCAGACTCCATGGTTATATAAACACCTGAATCAGACTCCTTGGTTATATAAACACCTGTGTCAGACTCCATGGTTATATAAACACCTGTGTCAGACTCCATGGTTATATAAACACCTGTGTCAGACTCCATGGTTATATAAACACCTGTGTCAGACTCCATGGTTATATAAACACCTGTGTCAGACTCCATGGTTATATAAACACCTGTGTCAGACTCCATGGTTATATAAATACCGGTGTCAGACTCCATGGTTATATAAGCACCTGTGTCAGACTCCATGGTTATATAAAGACCGGTGTCGGACTCCATGGTTATATAAGCACCTGTGTCAGACTCCATGGTTATATAAACACCGGTTTCAGACTCCATGGTTATATAAACACCTGTGTCAGACTCCATGGTTATATAAACACCTGTGTCAGACTCCATGGTTATATAAACACCTGTGTCAGACTCCATGGTTATATAAACACCTGTGTCAGACTCCATGATTATATAAACACCTGTGTCAGACTCCATGGTTATATAAACACCTGTGTCAGATGCCATGCTTATATAAACACCTGTGCCAGACTCCATGGTTATATAAACACCTGTGTCAGACTCCATGGTTATATAAATACCTGTGTCAGACTCCATGGTTATATAAACACCTGTGCCAGACTCCATGATTATATAAACACCTGTGTCAGACTCCATGGTTATATAAGCACCTGTGTCAGACTCCATGGTTATATAAACACCTGTGTCAGATGCCATGCTTATATAAACACCTGTGCCAGACTCCATGGTTATATAAACACCTGTGTCAGACTCCATGGTTATATAAATACCTGTGTCAGACTCCATGGTTATATAAACACCTGTGCCAGACTCCATGATTATATAAACACCTGTGTCAGACTCCATGGTTATATAAGCACCTGTGTCAGACTCCATGGTTATATAACTACCGGTTTCAGACTCCATGGTTATATAAGCACCTGTGTCAGACTCCATGGTTATATAAACACCTGTGTCAGACTCCATGGTTATATAAGCACCTGTGTCAGACTCCATGGTTATATAAACACCTGTGTCAGACTCCATGGTTATATAACTACCGGTTTCAGACTCCATGGTTATATAAGCACCTGTGTCAGACTCCATGGTTATATAAACACCTGTGTCAGACTCCATGGTTATATAAACACCTGTGTCAGACTCCATGGTTATATAAACACCTGTGTCAGACTCCATGGTTATATAAGCACCTGTGTCAGACTCCAGGGTTATATAAACACCTGTGTCAGACTCCATGGTTATATAAACACCTGTGTCAGACTCCATGGTTATATAAACACATGTTTCAGACTCCATGGTTATATAAACACCTGTGTCAGACTCCATGGTTATATAAACACCTGTGTCAGACTGCATGGTTATATAAACACCTGTGCCAGATGCCATGCTTATATAAACACCTGTGTCAGACCATGGTTATATAAACACCTGTGTCAGATGCCATGCTTATATAAACACCTGTGTCAGACTCCATGGTTATATAAACACCTGTGTCAGATGCCATGCTTATATAAACACCTGTGCCAGACTCCATGGTTATATAAACACCTGTGTCAGACTCCATGGTTATATAAACACCTGTGTCAGACTCCATGGTTATATAAGCACCTGTGTCAGACTCCATGGTTATATAAGCACCTGTGTCAGACTCCATGATTATATAAACACCTGTGTCAGACTCCATGGTTATATAAACACCTGTGTCAGACTCCATGGTTATATAAACACCTGTGTCAGACTCCATGATTATATAAACACCTGTGTCAGACTCCATGGTTATATAAACACCTGTGTCAGGCTCCATGGTTATATAAACACCTGTGTCAGACTCCATGGTTATATAAACACCTGTGTCAGACTCCATGGTTATATAAACACCTGTGTCAGACTCCATGATTATATAAACACCTGTGTCAGACTCCATGGTTATATAAACACCTGTGTCAGACTCCATGGTTATATAAACACCTGTGTCAGACTCCATGGTTATATAAACACCTGTGTCAGACTCCATGGTTATATAAACACCTGTGTCAGACTCCATGGTTATATAAACACCTGTGTCAGACTCCATGGTTATATAAACACCTGTGTCAGACTCCATGGTTATATAAGCACCTGTGTCAGACTCCATGGTTATATAAACACCTGTGTCAGACTCCATGGTTATATAAACACCTGTGTCAGACTCCATGATTATGTAAGCACCTGTGTCCATGATTACTCCTGTTTCAGACTCCCCAAGCAGCCACTAATGTCTCTGACAGCAGGATCCGTGGTCAGAGCACTTGGGCTCGCCCGTTAACACACGGAAATCAGGAACGCAGCAGCGACTTTGCCTATCTTGATAATGTGCATGATCTGCCCCTGGCTAGAGAACGTAAGTTGTTGTTTAATGATTATAGACTTATAAACATCATATTGATTTTCAGACAATTTTTAGCTCTACTGATCAGAGATCAGCAGAGCTTATGCCGTGGTGCGGCGTCCGTCGTCCGTCCGTCTGTCCGTCCGTCTGTCCGTCTGTCCATCTGTCCGTCCGTTAACTTTTATTTGTAGCGACTACTCCTCTGAAACTACTGGATGGATATTCATAAAACTTTACAAAAATGTTGCCCATGAAGTCTAGTTGATCCTAGCAAAAATTCATGTTGATGTGAAATCCAAGATGGCCGCCAAAGCTAAAAATAGATTTTTTAAATACAAGTTTGTAGCGACTACTTTTTGAAAACTATAAGTGATATTGATATGGGACTTTTTCTAAAATGATCAGCATGACATGATGTTGGTCCTTGTCGAAAATCGTTTTGATTTGACGTTAAACATGGCTGCCAGCGGCCATCTTTGTTTACATAGAGTTATATAATGAAAACTTGTAGCGACTACTCCTCTGAAACTACTTGACGGATTTTCATGAAACTTCACAGGAATGTTGCTCTTGATGTCTAATTGATCCTAGCAAAATTTCAGGTCGGCCGGAAGTTCAAGATGGCCGCCACGGCTAAAAATAGATTTTTTAAATACAAGTTTGTAGCGACTACTTCTTGAAAACTATAAGTGATATTGATATGGGACTTTTTCTAAAATGATCAGCATGACATGATGTTGGTCCTTATCAAAAATTGTTTTGATTCGACGTTAAACGTGGCTGCCAGCGGCCATCTTTGTTTACATAAGAGTCATATAGTAAAAACTTGTAGCGACTACTCCTCTAAAACTACTTCGCAGATTTTCATGAAACTTTACAGGAATGTTGCTCTTAATGTCTTATTGATCCTAGCAAAATTTCAGATCGGCCAGAAATTCAAGATGGCTGCCACAGTTAAAAATAGATTTTTAAAAAATAAGTTTGTAGCGACTACGTCTTGAAAACTATAAGTGATATTGATATGGGACTTTTTCTAAAATGATCAGCATGACATGATGGTTATCCGAGTCGAACATTATTTTGATTCAACATTAAACATGGCTGCCAGTGGCCATCTTTGTTTACATAGAGTTATATAATGAAAACTTGTAGCGACTACTCCTCTGAAACTACTTGACGGATTTTCATGAAACTTCACAAAAATGTTGCTTTTGATGTCTAATTGATCCTAGCAAATTTTCAGGTCGGCCGGAAATTCAAGATGGCCGCCATGGCTAAAAATAGATTTTCAAAATACAAGTTTGTAGCGACTACTTCTTGAAAACTACAAGTGATATTGATATGGGACTTTTTCTAAAATGATCAGCATGACATGATGGTTATCCGAGTCGAACATTATTTTGATTCGACATTAAACATGGCTGCCAGTGGCCATCTTTGTTTACATAGAGTTATATAATGAAAACTTGTAGCGACTACTCCTCTGAAACTACTTGGCGGATTTTCATGAAACTTCACAGAAATGTTGCTCTTGATGTCTAATTGATCCTAGCAAAATTTCAGGTCGGCCGGAAATTCAAGATGGCCGCCATGGCTAAAAATAGATTTTCATGCAAGTTTGTAGCGACTACTTCTTGAAAACTATAAGTGATATTGATATGGGACTTTTTCTAAAATGATCAGCATGACATGATGTTGGTCCTTATCAAAAATTGTTTTGATTCGACGTTAAACGTGGCTGCCAGCGGCCATCTTTGTTTACATAAGAGTCATATAGTAAAAACTTGTAGCGACTACTCCTCTAAAACTACTTCGCAGATTTTCATGAAACTTTACAGGAATGTTGCTCTTAATGTCTTATTGATCCTAGCAAAATTTCAGATCGGCCAGAAATTCAAGATGGCTGCCACAGTTAAAAATAGATTTTTAAAAAATAAGTTTGTAGCGACTACGTCTTGAAAACTATAAGTGATATTGATATGGGACTTTTTCTAAAATGATCAGCATGACATGATGGTTATCCGAGTCGAACATTATTTTGATTCAACATTAAACATGGCTGCCAGTGGCCATCTTTGTTTACATAGAGTTATATAATGAAAACTTGTAGCGACTACTCCTCTGAAACTACTTGACGGATTTTCATGAAACTTCACAAAAATGTTGCTTTTGATGTCTAATTGATCCTAGCAAATTTTCAGGTCGGCCGGAAATTCAAGATGGCCGCCATGGCTAAAAATAGATTTTCAAAATACAAGTTTGTAGTGACTACTTCTTGAAAACTACAAGTGATATTGATATGGGACTTTTTCTAAAATGATCAGCATGACATGATGGTTATCCGAGTCGAACATTATTTTGATTCGACATTAAACATGGCTGCCAGTGGCCATCTTTGTTTACATAGAGTTATATAATGAAAACTTGTAGCGACTACTCCTCTGAAACTACTTGGCGGATTTTCATGAAACTTCACAGAAATGTTGCTCTTGATGTCTAATTGATCCTAGCAAAATTTCAGGTCGGCCGGAAATTCAAGATGGCCGCCATGGCTAAAAATAGATTTTCATGCAAGTTTGTAGCGACTACTTCTTGAAAACTATAAGTGATATTGATATGGGACTTTTTCTAAAATGATCAGCATGACATGATGTTGGTCCTTATCAAAAATTGTTTTGATTCGACGTTAAACGTGGCTGCCAGCGGCCATCTTTGTTTACATATAGTTATATAGTAAAAACTTGTAGCGACTACTCCTCTGAAACTACTTGGCGGATTTTCATGAAACTTTACAGGAATGTTGCTCTTAATGTCTAATTGATCCTAGCAAAATTTCAGATCGGCCAGAAATTCAAGATGGCTGCAACAGTTAAAAATAGATTTTTAAAAAATAAGTTTGTAGCGACTACTTCTTGAAAACTATAAGAGATATTGATATGGGACTTTTTCTAAAATGATCAGCATGACATGATGGTTATCCGAGTCGAACATTATTTTGATTCAATGTTAAACATGGCTGTCAGTGGCCATCTTTGTTTACATAGAGTTATATAATGAAAACTTGTAGCGACTACCCCTCTGAAACTACTTGACGGATTTTTATGAAACATCACAGGAATGTTGCTCTTGATGTCTAATTGATCCTAGCAAAATTTCAGGTCGGCCGGAAATTCAAGATGGCCACCACAGCTAAAAATAGATTTTCAAAAAAACAGTTTGTAGCGACTACTTCCTGAAATCAAAATCAATCAGTAGAGCTTCAAGGTCATTGACCTCTTGTTATTTATGCCATGGTGCGGTGTCCATCGTCCATCCATCTTTCTGTCTGTCCGTAAACTTTTTTTGCAGCGACTACTCCTCTGAAACTACTGGATAGATTTTCATGAACCTTTACAGGAATGTTGCCCATTATGTCTAGTTGATCCTTACAAAAAATTCACGTTGATGTGAAATCCAAGATGACCACCATAACTAAAAATAGTTTTTTAAAAAACAAGTTTGTAGCGACTACTTCTTGAAAACTATAAGCGATATTGATATGGGACTTTTTCTAAAATGATCAGCATGACATGATGTTGGTTCTTGCAGAAAATTGTTTTGATTCAACGTTAAACTTGGCTGCCATCTTTGTTTACATAGAGTTTATTATATAGTAAAAACTTGTAGCTACTACTCCTCTGAAACTAATGGACTGATTTTCATGAATCTTCGCAACAATGTTGCTCTTGATGTCTAATTGATCCTAGCAAAATTTCAGGTCGGCCAGAAATTTAAGATGGCCACTAAGCTAAAAATTGATTTTTGAAAACACAAGTTTGTTGCGACTACTTCTTCAAAACTATAAGTGATATTGATATGGGACTTTTTTTTAACATAAGATTGATGCATGCATAACTTCCTCTCACTTACTACAGTTGCTGCCACGCGGATTACGACAGATCACACTCTACACGGGGATTTTATCTAACCGCGGACACTCTGATTTTGTCCACGCGATCGGCGGACAGACCACTCAACGCGGGGACAATAACTTTCGACCACCGCGACACAATCACTGCGATTCGGCGTGATCCGTTTTGATTCGCACACTGCTTTACCCAGTGTGAAATCAGTTTTATCACATTTTTATTGATCCCTGCTCTAATTTTCCCCGCGTTCCCCCGCGAACCTATCACAGAGAATCGCGGTGATTGCTTTCTTTCGAGACTGGATTTTGCAATCGCCGCGATTTTTACGGTCGCGGTGTATTTCGGGTGACAATCTGCGGTCCGATCGCGGGGATTTGTGACTTCGACGTAACAATGGCCGCAGGGATGTTGCGAGAAAGTCGTAATCTGCGTGGCAGCAACTGTTTAATAGGCCTCTTAACTCTTAGCCCACTAAGCATGACTATAATAGCCTTTGCGTCCTTTGTAAACCCACAGGCTGATCAGGATTTACAATGTCCATCTGCTGATCAGTCTTTTCCCCCCAAAACACCCCTTTGTCACATAAATGGGATGGTCTTAATTCAGAAAAAGAACAGTCCATTATATATATGTGGCGGATTAAGGGTTAAACATTGGAGCATCCTCGAGTCTTTTTAATGTGACTTTTAATGATACCCAGAGCCTGTACTTATAAATGTACTTATAATTTAATTCGTAAACTCGAACAGTTATAAAATATTTGTATTTTAGACTTTCAACAGACTCAACTCCTGTATCATATGTCAATATTAATATTATTAATATTGAATGACTTATAATAAACTAAACAAGACAATATGGATGTGATTTGCGATTGCAGCAAGACATTTTAATCAACTCAATATACATGGCAAATCAGTAGACTATGGACTCTGCTGGCGGTGGTAAGGACTGGTTCCTGTAAATTGCTCCAGTGAAGCAGATATCCACCGATGTTCTATATATTGGCACTAGTAACCATGAATCACGACCTTGTACACAAATGTATGTGTCGTAGAAATGCGCTATTATAGTCGTCAGGAACACAGCCTTTACAATAGATAGAGATGGTCCTTACATGCCAATATCTGAAACAGACTGAAAAGATCTTCAGATTTCATGTAAACAGATTATTATCAATAACATATTGAATATATATTTATATTACATCCATATCAATCTTTTTTGGGAGAGCGGGTGGGTCTCACTATTGTACTTTTCCAATTCGGTGTTACTGTATAGCGATGTGTCTAGCTTGCAAACCAAACATCGAATGACTTATTAAAATGACCACTTTACTGCATGGTCATTTACCGCCAAATGTATTTCAACAAAATGCATGATTATCACAATAATCCTCAACTGAACTATTGTATAATTAGCTACCACGTGATACATATGGTCACGTGGTACTTCTAACTACTTGCGAATATCGTCTGCTTTACAGACCATCCTCTGAACTTAACAAATATAAATGTACTTATTGACCTGTGTTTTGCAGCTGCAGCGTCTGGTTATGACATAGCTCCAGATTATTACTACAGATATGAGATGGATCCAGATTATGGTGATGAGCATTTAATTAGCATCAGTGTAAGTATAATTGTTATTTAACAACAACAACATCTCTTCTATTAAACGTTACCTTTGGGTGGTTTCTATTATATAAAACTGTATGCATTTCGTTTGTGGGTTGTGGGATTGAGGTGGAATTGGACCACTTTCAAAATGTTTCTCTAATTCTTCTGTCCCTAAGACACATATTGTACATATTGTACATAAATTCCGCATGCTTATATTTATAACAATGAGACTGGGATATTGTGTCTTCAAATTGGGGAAAAGCACTTTATGCAATAAGATATGCCTGGCTATTATTGCACCTCGCACAAAACCTTAGGAATTTCATTGGATTTATAGAGCGATCACATGGTGACCCTATTTTATCCTATAGTGGGTCAGTAGATTACAGACAGGGTCACTAAAACAATATTGACTACAAGTTTAAATCATTTCCAAATAGTTCTTTAAGGCGTTACAGTCGATACCAGTTAATTGCATATCGGTTAATTGCATAAAATTTTGAAACACAAAACCATTCGTATTCTTTTGCATGTAAAAAAAACCTGTATAATCGCATTGGTTTTTGTCAAATTCTGGATAATTGCATAACGCAAATATGGCTAATTGCATACTGAAAAGTCAAATTTACCTGTATTTTTCAACTGCTAATTGATAGACGCGGTCAGCTAGATAAGCTCGAGGGAAATTGTGGCAAACTGAATGACAAAAGGTGCTAATTACGTCAGCGACTGGTTTGTGCGGCTTCCGTAAAAATTACAAGGCTCAACAATTAGCATACAAGATGCTCGATGCAAAAAATCAGTTATCGCCCCCTATATATCTTACTGACCCCACATATTTGTGTAGGAGGTCAGTCACTGATAACTGATACTGACCCACTGAGGATAGCTATATAACATACAGAAGATATATTAATCAGATCAAACAAGCAAGAAAGCAGTTTAAGGTACCAAGTGAAAGATTAAAGAAACTAACCCGCCAAATAACGGAAAAATTACACTACAAAACCATTAAAACTCTGTCCAGGTCTTCAGGTCCTATAATAATGTATATGTGCCGATTAAAAGCAAAGGTTTATTGACAGGTTCTTAAAATACACATGATTGAATATGCATAAAATGAATTATGAGTTGGGGTAACTCTTAATTCGACATTCCAGTTTTGGGGTTTGGCTGGTTAAAGCCATGTAAATTGTGTCTATAGAGTTGAGTTTCTTAAAATATGCAAGTTATATAGATAATATTATGTCGGTGCTTTTTACTATCAAGTTTATTAGGCAAGGCTTAGAAAACGAAAAATGGCGAGGCTCTGTCGAGCCATTCTTCGTTTACGTGCCGAGCCTAATAAACTTGATAGTAAAAGGCACTGATCTAATATTCTATTTATCATGTAGATTATCCACATTTTCTGTATGAATTACTATTGTTACCCATTTCTCAGAATATTACGCTTATCGAGGACGCCGCCATGTTGTTGTTTTTTATTTGTTTTATGACATCAGGTAACGTTACGTGCATGATGTCAGATAACGTTACATACAATAAACGCCGAGGGATTCCGCACTGATTTGCTTTATTGGTCAGTGCCTAATAAAGCAAAATTTATTAGGTCATCTCTTTATTAGGCAGAAAAGTGCATATCTGCATGATAAATATATATACCTCGTTGTCAATAGGTGTAGAAACGGTGTACATACGTTGTTAAATTGTGCTGTTGTTGGCGGGATAGTTACTTTAAGACATTATGTTTACCGGATACCAAATCATGAACTATATTTAACTTGTGTAGAATAGACTAGCAAGTTTTTAGCTCAACTTTTTGCATTGGTTATCAGTGTATGGTATGCTCAATCATGTATTATTTCTCGGAAACCATTGAAAGACATTTAATTGATATTTAACAAATGTATTTGTAACATTATGGCCCTCCTGATATTGCTAATATCTCACTGTTTTACTAAAATACCAAGTTTCGAGTTATCTTATAAAACAGTATTATACATTTATCTCTATTCGCCTATAAGATTCAACATTCACTAAAGTCAAACTAGTCCATTTAATTGCTGCAGTTTATTACAAGTTAACAGAAGCAGAGTTAATTCGAGTATCTGCTCCGGCCATATCTTGTTGTATTTGTAAGTGATGAGGTCATAAATAAATCTGTTTTAGCTAAAATATAGTGTGCTATAGACTCAATGACAGTCAGTATAAGTTTAGATTTGGACTCCGTAGGAGTTGGATAGTAAGGCTTGCTCCGTAGTAGACTTTGTAGGAAATGGATAATAAGGCTTGCTCCGTAGGAGACTGTAGGAGATGGATAGTAAGGCTTGCTCCATAGTAGACTTTGTAGGAAATGGATAATAAGGCTTGCTCCATAGGAGACTGTAGGAGATGGATAGTAAGGCTTGCTCCATAGTAGACTTTGTAGGAAATGGATAATAAGGCTTGCTCCGTAGGAGAGTGTAGGAGACGGATAGTATGGCTTGCTCTGTAGGAGACTGTGTAGGAGTTGGATAGTAAGGCTTGCTCCATAGTAGACTTTGTAGGAAATGGATAATAAGGCTTGCTCCGTAGGAGACTGTAGGAGCTGGATAGTAAGGTTTGCTCCATAGTAGACTTTGTAGGAAATGGATAATAAGGCTTGCTCCGTAGGAGACTGTAGGAGATGGATAGTAAGGCTTGCTCTGTAGGAGACTGTGTAGGAGTTGGATAGTAAGGCTTGCTCCGTAGGAGACTTTGTAGGAAATGGATAATAAGGCTTGCTCCGTAGGAGACTGTAGGAGATGGATAGTAAGGCTTGCTCCGTAGGAGACTGTGTAGGAGTTGGATAGTAAGGCTTGCTCCGTAGGAGACTGTGTAGGAGTTGGATAGTAAGGCTTGCTCTGTAGGAGACTGTGTAGGAGTTGGATAGTAAGGCTTGCTCCGTAGGAGACTGTGTAGGAGTTGGATAGTAAGGCTTGCTGTGTAGGAGTTGGATAGTAAGGCTTGCTCTGTAGGAGACTGTGTAGGAGTTGGATAGTAAGGCTTGCTCCGTAGGAGACTGTGTAGGAGTTGGATAGTAAGGCTTGCTCCGTAGGAGACTGTGTAGGAGTTGGATAGTAAGGCTTGCATCTCTGTAGTTTATCTTGGGTCTTGCTACTGAGAGGACCTAATGTGCAGTATGCCTCATTAAACTACTGCACAGTATAAAACGACTCCTGAGGTTAAATTATAAGTAATGTTGATTTAGTGATGTACGCGGAGAGTGAGATGTGTGTTTGGACATTTAATGGCACTTATATAATTTAACAATATAGCCTTCATTTAAACTAAATGAACTTGTGTTGTTGTGTTGACTCATTTACCTATTGACTGATAATTGAACAATTAACACTGTGTGATCAAGGACAATAGATTAAGAAGGTGTTATATATTATCTATCATTAAAGGAAATCTTAGAGACAAGTGCCATAACTCTTGTTATGTATTTAAACAGAATAATCATAAATGCATCTTTATATTTCAGCGAGATCCGTATATGTTGGCCTCCATGCTGATGGAGAGATCCCCTAACATGATGATTCCAAACGGTGTGGACCTGAATGATTATGAGGTATGTATAGAGATTGTCTGGTCGTGTGGTAAAGGATGGTCCTCCCCGACCCTTGCTCCACTGATTGATGGGGACATTAAGTAGGTTGTCCAAAGAGAGTTAAAAAAACAACAACAGAGTGATTGTCCGGATGTGCCAGCTTTCCAAATATTATACCTGTCATGATACAGCTTGTAAGCAAGAAATGGTGGAAGTATTGCATTGATTATTTTAACTAAGTTTGAAAATCCAAATTGTTTGTATGGTCAGGTTGTGGCCATGGTAGCTCAGTAGTTAAGGCCTCTTCCACACGTGGGTTTGCTCCCTGGTGGACCCATATGTGATGAGGTACCTCATCCATCATCTCATCTCCATGTGTGATGGGGAAACCTCATCCATCATCTCATCTTCATGTGTGATGGGGAAACCTCATCCATCATCTCATCTTCATGTGTGATGGGGAAACCTCATCCATCATCTCATCTCCATGTGTTATGGGGAAACCTCATCCATCATCTCATCTCCATGTGTGATGGGGAAACCTCATCCATCATCTCATCTCCATGTGTGAGGGCGAAACCTCATCCATCATCTCATCTCCATGTGTGATGGGGAAACCTCATCCATCATCTCATCTCCATGTGTTATGGGGAAACCTCATTCATCATCTCATCTCCATTTGTGATGGGGAAACCTCATCCACCATCTCATCTCCATGTGTGAGGGCGAAACCTCATCCATCATCTCATCTCCATGTGTGATGTGGAAACCTCATCCATCATCTCATCTCCATCTGAGATTACTGTTCCCAATATTACCTAATATAATATATAAACAGGGACATAAAAACCCATTTCCTTTTATTAGCTCTACTGATCTAGCTTATGCCGTGGTGTGGTGTCCGTCCGTAAACTTTTTTTTGCGGCGAATACTCCTCTGAAACTACTGGATGGGTTTTCATGAAGCTTTACAGGAATGTTGCCCATGATGTCTGATCCTGGCACAAATTTACGTTGATGTAAATCCAAGATGGCCGCCAAAGCTAAAAATAGATTTTTAAAAAACAAGTTTGTAGCGACTACTTCTTGAAAACTATAAGTGATATTGATAGGAGACTTTTTCTAAAATTATCAGCATGACATGACGTTGGTCCTTGTCGAAAATAAAATTGTTTTGATTCAACGTTAAACATTTCTGCCAGCGGCCATCTTTGTTGAAAGAGTTATATAGTAAAATCTTGTAGCGACTACTCCTGAAACTACTTGACAGATTTTCATGTTGCTCTTGATGTCCAGTTGATCCTAGCAAAATTTTAGGTCAGCCGGAAATTCAAAATGGCCACCATGGCTAAAAAAAGATTTAAAAAAATAAACAAATTTGTAGCGACTACTTCTTGAAAACTATAAGTGATATTGATATGGGACTTTTTCTAAAATGATCAGCATGACATGATGTTGGTCCTTGCCTTGCTATCAGTAGAGCAAGGTCATTGACCTCTTGTTTTGTTTGTTGGCTGAGGCAGTATCTGTGGATCCTTTCTATCACATACTAGTGTAAATGTTAGCAAACTTGGTGGTAAAAAACCAGTGCACTGGTGTGTCAAGGTTCTGGGTTCAAACCCCAACAGAGGCTGGTCTCTGCATTACATATTTCATCAATTCATTGGTCGTTTCTCAGCATCATTTAGCAAAAAGATGCTTTCTCTACTATGAAATACTGCTTCATGAAGTATCATTGTGACGATTTTCGGCCGAAGATCACTGATAAAAGGAATGCTGTAGACAGAATTATAGGGGTGCTTTGTTATTTGTAATCTTTTAAATCGTCTCACATAAAACTGTTAATATTCGCTATTCATTTCCTCTCATAAAACTTGTAATAACCATTCTTAATTCCGTATCACATAAAACTGTTTCTGTCATCTCACATTAAATCAACGCTTCATATTGTCATGCATACAACCGTTTCTAGGCACTGTGGGATCTAGCTGAAGGACTTGGTGAGGTACGGAGGGTCGGTATGGAGGAAGAGGAGATCGCCCTGTTACCGGTGCACACGTACCAAGCTGCTGGTGCTACAGGTGCTGAGGATGATAAAACCGACTGTCTGGTTTGTCTGAGTGAGTTTACATCAGGAGAGAGATTACGGACACTGCCGTGTTGCCATATATACCATGTTGGATGTATAGATGAGTGGTTAAAGGTAGGTGACTGATGATTTATTATTTAAATTTAAGGAGCTCTTACTATATTCAAAGATCATTCTTGATTGTTCCCGTCTAAAGTTGTACATTTAAAGCCCAAAAACAGAAAAGTGAACCCAGTTGCGTTCAAGTACCCCAGAAATGTATTTTGTTTGTGTTCTGTTTGCATTCCGTAAGATTTCATTTTTTAGCTTGACCCAGGCGTCGGCGTCCCACATCAAGGTTTGCGTGTAAGCTGTGTTTACAAGTCTATATCTCTTACATTTCTTATCCTAGCACAACCAAATTTGGCCATGGGCTTCCTTATAGCATTATCTTAAGGGCTGCATAAGCAATTTTGGTTCCTGTAACCCATGGGCTCCCATGGAACCCAAATTCTGATTAAAATGTGTCCCATTTTACATCAAATTTTGCGTGTAAGCTGTGTTAACAAGTCTATATCTCTACATTTCTTACCCTAGCACAACCAAATTTGGCCATGAGCTCCCTTATAGCATTAGCTTAAGGACTGCTTAATTAATTTAGGTTCCTGTAACCCCTGGGCTCCCATGGAACCCAAACTCCGATAGCCTTAAAATGTGTCTATTTCACATCAAATTTTGTGTGTAAGCTGTGTTTACAGGTCTATATCTCTTACATTTCTTGTCCTAGCTGAACTAAATGTGGGAATTGGTTTCCTTATAGTATGTTGTAAAGGGTTGCGTAAGTAATTTTGTCTTCTGCAAATTCTGGGCTCCCATGGACCCCAAATTGTGATGGCCCATAAAATGTGCAATAAAGGCAGATCTAGGTTTGCATGTAAGCATGTTTATATCTATAATTTTGGTTTGGGATTTCTTATAGCATTATGCATCTTATTCATACTTCACCCATATTGGGGCATGGGCTCCCTACTCCCCACCACATATATGTTGCCACCTCCCCCACACCGCCTCTTCCCATCCCCCCTCCCTCCCTTACCCAGCCACTTGAAACTCCATTTTTTGTATATATATTTCTGTGTTGTTTTGGTCAATTTTTACACATATAGCTATGTTACCCACACACACCACATCCCCCAACCATCCCACCACCCCATCATCACCACCCGAATGTTGTTTTTTTTGTTTTTTTTACATATGTCAGTGTTGTTTTGTTTTATCAAATCTACACGTATATCAATGATGCTGGTTTATGGGCTCCCCACACATGGAGGACTGGGGGAGGGGAATTCTTTTCATTTTATCTTCCATTATTTGGATATTAAAATTTTAATTTGAACGCAATTATTTTCATATAAAACAAGTGAGATTAAATTCAGATACATAGGTGAAATATCAATAAAAAAACAACTGAAATGAGACCACAATAAAAATTGCCAGATATCCCTTCCCTCCCCGAGTTGCCTTTCGACCACAATTTTTTTTAAAAGGACAGCAATTTTGGATTAAAATTTCACACCCTGCCCCAAATTTTACTATAATTTGTATGAGATTCTAACAGTAATTTTATATCATCCCGAGTTTCTATACCCGCCCTGCCCCTGACCCAACCCCCACATTATTTTAGCTTTGTTATCTGATTATATATATTGACTATATAATTTATTATTCTCTGAAAAATTGAATAGTCGTGCTGCGCTGTTCTCCGACTGCTCTTGTTATATGCATTTTTAGCTCTTACTGATCAAAGATCAGCAGAGCTTATGCCCCAGGGGTCACAGTTTTACATAGACTTATATATGGAAAAACTTTAAAAGTCTTCTTCTCTGAAACTACAAGAGTCAAAGGTTTAATATTTTTGTATTTACACTCAGCTTATGGTCCTCTACCAAGTTTTCTTGAATGATGACCCTGGGGTCAAATTTGGCCTCACCGCAGGGGTTACATGTTTTACATAGACTTATATAGGGAGAAACTTAAAAAAATCTTCTCTAAAACTACAAGAGCCAACAGTTTAATATTTTGTATTTACACTCAGCTTATGGTCCTTTACCAAGTTTCTTCAAAGGTGATACTGGGGTCAAATCTGACTCTGCTTCTGGGTCACATGTCAGACTTGGTTTGAGTGTTTATATTAACGAAACTTTGATTTGTTTTAAAGCTAGCCAACCTTGAGCCAAATACATCCCTCCCCTGAAATAACAAGATCATCTGATAGTAACTGTAGTAATTATATGAAGTAATCAGATTGATAAATATCACATAACCAGGTAATTAAAAAGTAATCATTGATATACAATTCTACATTTCTTGCATATTACATTTATTAGCTCGACCCTCGACCCCCCCCCCCCCCCCCCCCCCCCCCCCCCCCCCCCCCCCCACCCCCCCCCAACCAGACTTGAAACTTTTTTTTTTACATATTTCTGTGTTGTTTTAGTCAATTCTTACACATGTTGCACTCCCCACCCACGCCTATACCCCATCCCAACTCACTCGTTTTTTAGCTCTACTGATCAGAGATCAGCAGAGCTTATGCCGTGGTGCGGCGTCCGTCGTCCGTCCGTCTGTCTGTCCGTCTGTCCGTAAACTTTTATTTGTAGCGACTTCACAGCTGAAACTACTGGATGGATATTCATGAAACTTTACAGAAATGTTGCCCATAAAGTCTAGTTGATCCTAGCAAAAATTCATGTTGATGTGAAATCCAAGATGGCTGCCAAAGCTAAAAATAGAGTTTTAAAATACAAGTTTGTAGCGACTTCTTCTTGAAAACTATAAGTGATATTGATATGGGACTTTTTCTTAAATGATCAGCATGACATGATGTTGATCCTAGTCAAAAATCGTTTTGATTCAACGTTAAACATGGCTGCCAGCGGCCATCTTTGTTTACATAGAGTTATATAGTAAAAACTTGTAGCGACTACTCCTCTGAAACTACTTGGCGGATTGTCATGAAACTTTACAGGAATGTTGCTCTTGATGTCTTATTGATCCTAGAAAAATTTCAGGTCGGCCGGAAATTCAAGATGGCCGTCACAGCTAAAAATAGATTTTTAAAAATAAGTTTGTAGCGACTACTTCTTGAAAACTATAAGTGATATTGATATGGGACTTTTTCTAAAATGATCAGCATGACATGATGTAGATCCTTGTGGAAAATTATTTTGATTCGACGTTAAACATGGCTGCCAGTGGCCATCTTTGGTTACATAGAGTTATATAGTAAAAACTTGTAGCGACTACTCCTCTGAAACTACTTGACGGATGTTCATGAAACTTCACAGGAATGTTGCTCTTGATGTCTAGTTGATCCTAGAAAAATTTCAGTCGGCCGGAAATTCAAGATGGCCGCCACAGCTAAAAATAGATTTAAAATAAATAAGTTTGTAGCGACTACTTCTTCAAAACAATAAGAGATATTGATATGGGACTTTTTCTAAAATGATCAGTATGACATGATGTTGGTCCTTGTCGAAAATCGTTTTGATTTGACCTTAAACATGGCTGCTTTGTTTACATAGAGTTATATAATGAAAACTTGTAGCGACTACTTCTTTGAAACTACCTGACGGATTTTCATGAAACTTCACAGGAATGTTGCTCTTAATGTCTTATTGATCTTAGCAAAATTTCAGGACGGCCGGAAATTCGAGATGGCCGCCACGGTTAAAAATAGATTTCAAAAAACAAGTCTGTAGCGACTACTTCCTGAAATCAAAATCAATCAGTAGAGCTTCAAGGTCATTGACCTCTTGTTTCTTCATATTTCTGTGTTGTTTTGGTCAATTCTTACACATAATTATGTTGTGCTCCCAACCCCACCTCACATTGTTGTAGCCTTGTTTTCTGATTGTATATACTAGCTATAAATTTATTATTCTCCGAAAAATCCAATAGTTGAGCTGCGCTGTTCCCCGACAGCTCTTGTTACTATATACACCTGCTAATATTACGCCCAATTTAGCACTTCAGTCCCACTATAAAAATGCCTTAAAATGGTACAAATCTACTACGGTGATGAATTTCAAAAATACCTACTAGATATTTGAATTTGTGAAGGGTCAAGGTGATACTTGATAATAAAAAAATCTGAACACATTTCTTCCACTCGAGAATACATCATTTGGCGGGGGATATCAGTTCATAGAATTTGCTTGTTTTAATATTGTACTCGGGAAATTTCAGAGGAATGCTGTATGCCCTGTATGCAGGCAGTCTGCGTCACAGAGATGATAAACATAGATGATCCAACTAGACACAGATGTTGTTATAGGAAGAATGCTGTGAGCCCATTTAGTGTTACAGAAAGGATTAACCAAGAAGAACCTAGCACAACCAGTGTTATTTATATACTATAGTTTGCCAATTATATACCTTGTGATGATATTTTATTTTGTGGGATGAATGTTTTTGTAAGTGTAACATGTGATAAACATTTTTTTTATTATTTCTATTGATCATGTTGATCAAAGATCAAGCGAGCCTATGTGATGGTGTGTTGTCTGTCTGTTAAAAAATGTGTGATCGCCAATACTAGACAATACTAGCACGGGAACATTGGTTCAAGCTGAACTTCTACTCATTTGAGAATCAAAGATGGCTGCCAGGCTGAAAGTAGACTTAAAAACAGTTTGTGATCATAGCTGTGGTCTTTTAGAATTGTAAGAGATAGCAATGTTGGTCCCACAGAAAATTCTTGTTTTGAGGGGTCCAATATGGCCAGCATTCATACTTGCTTACGTGGACCAACATTGCTGCACCCCGGCTTTCACAAACTGAAGTGGGAGCTATATATGAATCAAGTTGTACGTAATGTCACGTCCTGTTATAAAGCACATTTGTGTTGTCACGTCGCATTTTGTCCTGTGGCGTCGCGTTCTGTAACACATTTTCATTACTCGCATTCCTCAAACAGGTTCCCAAACTTCATATACACATAACAACTGATGACCTTATGTCTCTACATCACCCATTGTTGATTGCCTAATTTATTATAGAATTTTGACACTTTGACTTAAAATTTAAGACCTTCAGTGATAGTTCTAGTTAATCTTTTAAATCCTGCAATGTTACTTGTTTCCAAGTTTTGGTGAAGTGCTCTGTGATAAATATTTTTTTGTTGATTTTAAAGTATTCTAGGATGAAGAATTCAAGTGAAACTGAGTAAAAAATTGAAACCTATTTTACGGAGTTGTTGGTCTTGATTATGTTATAATCAGGAAATTTTAGTTTGTTTACAGCATGACAGTTTTTAATTTTACGCTAAAATTGATTTAAAGTTTGCTTTTATAAGATTCGGAGGAGTTTGTCAGTGAGAAAATTGATGCGTTCATTATGTATTAATTGCGTATTATAATTTCAAAAAAAGGTCATTAAAACTTCTTTACCTAAATTTATTATTGTGTTTAACACTTGCTCACATGGAAAGATGTAATATTAAAAAAAGACGCTACTGAGTTTTAAATCGGTGAGGGGTCAAAAGTTAGAAGTGGATATTTTTCGAGTTGACTCTGTAACTTTTGAAACTGTGGTAGGATTTACACTTTCAGCAGTCATGTCACACTCGGAGGTCAAAGGTCAGATGTGTGTATATATATTTTGATGAAACATATACAGAAAAGCTAGTGTCAATATCCCATCTCCTTATCGTCAAGGTCATGTCACACTCAGAGGTGAAATGTGTGTTATTGTTTGTGTCCTGTGGATTGATGGTAATGTACAGACAATGTCAACAAGAGGGTATGTCGCAAACAACCAGATGGTGTTTTATTGTAATGGTCAAGATTGATCATGTAAGTTGGTAATTTTGTGGCAGTCTTTGATATTTTTATTGAGGAGTCCATGATACAATGCTCCCTCAAGTATGTTTTAGGGAGGTGTTGTCTACGCTTTTTTGTTTGGCGGTTTTATTTTCCACATTTCGTGTACTCTCTACATTTCGAACAATTCGAAGGATTTTGATTATAAATTTTAACTAGAAGGGTGTTCCAGGGAAAACTTGTCGCCTGTGCTTATTTCAGCAAGAAGAATCTAACTATAAAGTTTGAAGACTGAGGTGCAATCCTTCATGAATTGTGGAGTAGATTTATTTGTAAATTGTTAAAGTTTATGAAAAGGGGCATAACTCTGTATTGGAGGAACTGTATAAAGTTTCATCACCATAGGTCAGTATTTTGTTAAGTTATGAGCTAGCGTAGGTTGCAGGTGAATGGTTTGTGAAAAGGGTCATAATTCGGCCAAAATGAAAGTCAGAGTTACTGGACATGTCAACGGCATTGAATAATTGATAAAGAAAAACTGTTAACAGTTTTATGACCATGGTTCAATATTTTGCCAAGTTATGTTGCAGGTTAAAGTTTCATGAAAAGGGGCATAACTCTGCCAAAATGGAAGTCCGAGTTATTGGTCATGGTAACAACATTCCTTGGGGTAAGATGAATATGTATGTGATGTTTCATGAACATAGGTCAAACACTTTTTAAGTTATGGCCCATTATGAGCTTGATTAGGTTGCCGGTTAAAGTGTTATGAAAAGGGGCATAACTCTGCCAAAAGGAAAAGAGTTACTGGTCATGTTTAACGACATTCCTTGGGGTAAGATGAAGATGTCTTTGAAGATTTATGAACATAGGTCAAACACTTTTCAAGTTATGGCCAAGGTTAGGTTTGCAAGTTAAAGTGTGACAAACGACAAACGACAGACAGAGTGACACAGGCGACACAGAAAGGTTTATGTCACCAAAACAATAATGTGCCGTGAACTTGTCCATATCATGAAAACAGAGATCACTTGATTTTTCGTTCATATCAAGGCCTTGCAAGTGTTTGGGGAACACACTTTACCGATTTTCATGGCCTTGCAAGTGTTTGGGGAACACACTTTACCGATTTTCATGGCCTTGCAAGTGTTTGGGGAACACACTTTACCGATTTTCATGGCCTTGCAAGTGTTTGGGGAACACACTTTACCGATTTTCTTGTTATTTATGACTGTTATGCAGCAATGATAAACTTATATTTTTGTCTTTCAGCAATCCAACACTTAGCACTTGTATTTTATTAATTTTATATTTGTTTGTGTAGTGTGTAACCATTTTGTAGATTTTACTATTATTATTACATGTATGATAGTGAATTATGTTTAATACACAATGTTTAGCCTATAATGACATAATATGTATAATTGTTTTGATTGTATATGTTTTTATTGTATACTTTCATATTGTCCCGTTTAGTTTGCATTAGCCTCTTGGGTGCAATATTCTACGATATTGCACACATTGATATTGCACCGGAACTTTTTCTCGTGCTTGCTAAGAGCCGCGAAATAGAAATAAGGAACTACTTTAAAATAAAATAATGGAATCCTTCCTACTGTGTCAACCAAAAAAATGCGTTGTTTTTTTTTCAACCTTTTATGGCAGAAATTGATAAAATAATTGAAATCGTCACTGACCCACTGTTTTTAACGTTATCGAATGGTAAACAAACTTTAGAAAAAGCGCTTGATGTTTTTAATGACGTCATCCGACGTCGACGTTGTTTTCGCGCAAAAAATCATCCACACAAAATGGGGGGCGTCCGTGACCGAGTGGTTAACGTCTCTGACTTTAAATCACTTGCCCCTCACCGCTGTAGGTTCGATCCCTCAGGGGCCTTGGAATCTTTATGTGAGGAAGCTATCCAGCTGGCTTGCGGAACGTCGGTGGTTCTACCCAGGTGCCCGCCCGTGCACGAAAATTGCCCGGAGGGGCACCTGGGGTCTTCCTCCACCAATGGAAGCTGGAAAGTCGCCATATGACCTTAGCTGTTGGTGCGACTATGAAATCCAATTCAATTCAATTCAATTCCACACAAAATGAAACTGAATGACAAGTTCCATCAAAAGCTATAAAAATAACACAAATACAATGAAAAGTAATAGTCATACAATTAACATTGATCGAAAACAATATGAAAGTATGCAATAAAAAGGTTATTGAATTTGTATGGCTAAATATGACTTGGAACAAGTTGTTTTGGCAAAGGACGGCGAGCTTGCCAATAATACATAAAATGGGTGTTAAATGATGTCTGATTTTAAATTCCACTGATTTGCTAAACATTTCCTAAACTGACACAGCTTTTTAATTTTAAATGGATACTTGGCGGTCTCGGAGGGTATTGATGTAAGGCCACAACTGTTTAAAATATTTCTAAGGACCATGGTTAAAGTTTCAAGTGTTTTTGTTCATATTTAATATTTTCTTAATAAAATAAAATACGTGATTTAGGATACTTCTTGAAATAAATTATAAATATATTGGAGATTTTTATTTTATGAAAAACTCAATTTTTATGAAAAACTAATTAAAAACAATCTGCCAATTCTGACTGCTAATCTCACTCCATGTATACTTAAGGAAGAAAGAAATGCAACTCGGGAATTTCCGCTATATATTGTATGTATAATATACCGCTGTTAATCACTGGTACATGGCTTTTGGGGAAAAAGGCTAAAAGAACACACAACACACCAGATGTTATCTCTTAAAAGTTTCATTATTAATCATGTAGAATAGAATATGTGTTTGGCTAAAGCAGGTGAGCAAACTTGGATGTAAAATTGTGTAATCTCTTACAGTACTGAAATAGTACTGAAATGGTTCAAAATTTCAAAGCAGAACTTCAACATTTATGAATTTTGTGTTACAAAGTGTACTGTGGTTAAAACGTCTACAACAGCACAATTTTGTCCTTTCTCTATTAAACTGGCTGTAAGTCTTCTTTTACAAGACATCGTGGGATTTCTTTGTAATATTACGTGGAATTAATTGTGCAGTATATAAATTGTATAGCGGAAATTTCCGAGTTGTGTTTCTGTTATAAAGACTAATTCAGTTATTGTACCTACTTAAACATTTATCTTAAATTCACTAACACGGTAGTTGGGAAATATGAAAATCCTCTAATAGGGTCCGTGGCCGAATGGTTAACAACGTTGCGTTGTAAACCTTCGCCTCCCACCGCTGCGGGTTCGAATCTCACTGGGAGCTCGACTTGTGAGGAAGTGTCAATTCTTACGGATGGCGGGAGGTGTACGGTACTGGTTCTACCCAGGAGAAGTGCGTGGTCAGCCTCCACCACAAAATATCGACCGTCGTACATAACCTTGCATGTGTTGAAAATGACGTAAAACACCATACAAACTCTTAATAGGTTTAACTTTTACTTTAATTGCATGAAGAGATAAACTGTTTAAAAAAATTATTTGGTTAAATCAGCAGTACATAGAGGATCTTTCATTCGTACCTGTTTAATATTGAATTTATTAAACAAGTTGGATAACATTATATGTGAGCATTATATACATTTTTATTAATTGAGTACCAACAAATTACCTATAGTGCCTCCGATGTTGAGGGGTTGACGACGTTGCATTGTAAACTTTCTCGCCTCTCACCACTGCATGTTCCACTGGGAGCTCAACTTGTAATTGAGAAAGTGCTTAGGAATGGTGGCAGGTATACAGTACTGGTCCAACCCAGGAATAAGTGGGTGGTCTGCCTCCACCACATATAAATCGACCGTCATATATGGCCTTACATATACTAAAAATGAGGTAACAAATATTATTCAGACAAACAAATTCAAACCGAGTTTCCATTAATCAACTGATCGTAGGAGTCGGCTATAGGTTAAATAGAGACCATTAACAGCTCCAGCGTTAATTCCCCGTTTGGTTGCCGAGGTAGAATAAAACTACTGCAAATCATGCTAGAGGCAGAGGGGTAGGACCCCCACTCCATGTTCATTTTGTCTCGTCAATAAAAACATGTTTCATAGTTATGCCCCTATTTGTAACTAAGTGATATTTTTTAAACTTATGGTAAGAAGAGAAACCCTACTTTGACACGCTTTGGCTGAAGGCTGAGGTTGTGGTTGCGAAGAAAACCGTGCCAACAATAATTTGTTTCTGGATTATTACTCCAGTTATATTCAAGCGATAGTTTTCTAACTTCGCATGATGATAAGAGGAACCTTATCAATTTTAACAGAGGTCGATTGGAGGTTACGATCATGGTTGCTAAATATATTTGTTT
Source organism: Cyrtodaria siliqua (assembly GCA_037043455.1). NCBI lineage: Eukaryota > Metazoa > Mollusca > Bivalvia > Adapedonta > Hiatellidae > Cyrtodaria > Cyrtodaria siliqua. The sequence continues at coordinate 50,183 of JAWPHD010015936.1, forward strand.
CCCCATTATAACTCAGGTTATTTTAAACTTTACCTAGCAATTTCTTAAAAGTTTACTTAAATGAATAACATGCTATAACAGTTACCTTGGTTAATATACTTTTCCCTTTTGCATTGCCTTTGTTATAATTCTAGTTTTATATAATTATTGTAAAGTTTTAACTGTGATAGTCAATGTTGATGTATTGATATTGTGTGTAAGATTGTTAAATATTGTAATTGTGTAACCACAGACATATTAATAAACAGATAGAGGAAACTTCCTATCAACCAATGAAGTAACCAAAATATCACGTGGCACACCTTAACTTTTCCTTCTATCTCCTCTCCCAATTATTCACTAATTTTGATGAGAATACATTCAAACGATTCATAGTGAATAGCAAAATGGTATTATAATAATTTATGTTTATTTTGAAAGTAAGAAATTGTATAAAAAGATTTTAAAAGTTAAAAATGTCATCATTTTTAGCTCTGCTGGCCAAAGCCAAAGGCCAGCAGAGCTTATGGAATGCCGAGTTGTCCGTCCGCCGTCGGCGTTAACTTTTGTCTTGTTAAGATGATAGGGCCTTCATTTGTCATCCGATCTTTACCAAACATTAACAGGTTGTTAATATCAATGAAAGCTCGGATGTGTTTGAAAACCAGCCAGATCGGACAAGTAACAGCGGAGTTATGGCCCTTGATTTAGTTAAAAATGCTATATTTTGCCTCGTTAAGACGATAGGGCCTGCATTTTTCGTCCAATCTTTACCAAACTTTACCACATTGTTAATATCAATGAAAGCTCGGACAAGTTAGAAAATCAGTCAGATCGGACCAGTTACAGCGGAGTTATGGTCCTTGATTTAGTTAAAAATGCTATATTGCTATATTTTGCCTCGTTAAGACGATAGGGCCTTCGTTTTTCATCCTATCTTTACTAAACTTTACCACATTGTTAATATCAATAAAAGCTCGGACAAGTTCGAAAACCAGCCATATCGGACTAGTAACAGCGGAGTTATGGCCCTTGATTTAGTTAAAAATGCTGTTTTTTGCATCGTTAAGACGATAGGGGCTTCATTGTTCATCCGATCTTTACCAATCTTTATCAGATTGTTAATGTCGTTGAAGCCCCGTGTGGTTGCCGGGGGCCCCGTTTGGTCACGGGGCAAAGAATACGAGGGGTAGGCAGAGGGGTAGAATCCCCCCAAATTCATGTTCATTTTATCATTTTTTGTTCATGTTCATTAAATGTCTTCATCATGATCCCTGCATTGTTTCAGGTGCTATCTCGCTCGCATCAAAAGAGCAGTGGCAGAAAAACAATAACGTGGCTCCAGCGTAAATGGAGTTTCTACAATAGAATTTGCAGCAACTCTGCAGTTCAGGGTGAGAAGGTTCTAGGCCCATTTTCCATATTTTATCTCGATGTACATGGAAGATGAGCCTGGCATGTTCATGCCTTTTAGGCGCCATATAACCTTTTCATGTGTTGGTGCGCCTTGAAACCCCAGTTCATGTTCATCATAATGTGGTTGAAAGCTCGAACAAGTTTGAAAACCAGCCATATCAGACCAGTAACAGCGGAGTTGTGGCCCTTGATTTAGTTCAAAATGCTATATTTTGCCTTGTTAAGACGTTAGGGGCTTCATTGTTCATCCGATCTTTACCAAACTTTATTAGATTTTTAATATCAATGAAAGCTCGGACAAGTTTGAAAACCATTCATATCGGACCAGTAACAGCGGAGTTATGGCCCTTGATTTAGTTCAGTATGATATATTTTGCCTCGTAAGACGATAGGGCCTTCATTTTTCATCCGATCTTTACCAAACTTTATCAGATTGTTAATGTCTATGAAAGCTTGGTCAAGTTCGAAAACCAGCCAGATCGAACCAGTAACAGCAGAGTTATGGCCCTTGATTTTGTTAAAAATGCTATAATTTGCCTCGTCATACGATAGGGCCTTCATTGTGCATCTGATCTTTGCCAAACTTTAGCAGATTTTATGACTTTCTTTTTTATATTTACTTTTTTTTTTTTTTTCTATTTTTTTTTTTCTTAGCTCTTTGTTGGACCAGTCGGATAGTATTTGGTTTGAATGAAACTTGTATCTATAAATCTCTTCATGATATGTGTGTTTAAAGTCAAATATTTTGTGAAATTTTCGAACTGTGCCACTTGAAATTTACACAATTTTCATAGTGTCCAGTATATTTGTTATTAGGTCTGTGTGTAAACTAATGAAACTTACAAGTTTAGTTATGAATAGTTCTGAATTACTATACATACATTTTTAGATGTTTTCTATTCACATGTAACTAAACATAACTGTGTAGATATTGCAATGTTTTGTAATACTTATAATCA